>CAUYQG010146365.1:0-19564 GCA_963574415.1 Tarsius wallacei
GTGTCAGATTAAGTCGTCACAAACTGGAGAATGATGATTTTTTTTTTTTGAGTTGGAGTCTCACTCTGTCGCCCAGACTGGAGTGCAGTGGCCGCTCCCGGCCACCACAGCCTCGACCTGCTGGGCCCCGGCGATCCTTCCACCTCAGCCTTCCAAGTAGCTGGAAGTACAGGCGCGCGCTACCACGCCCGGCTAATTTTTCATTATTGTAGAGATGAGGTCTCGCCAAGTTGCCCAGGCGGGTCTTGAACCCACGGGCTCAGGCAATCCACTCACCTCAGCCTCCCAAGGCATGGGATTACAGGCTGAGCCACCGAGCCCGGCTCCTGTGCATTATTGTTTCAGGCTTTATATTGGGTTGTGCAATTTTACCTTCAGGCCAGCAGGTGGTACTTACAGGTAAGAGCCACCTATGGCAAAAGCAGATGGGTTTGTATTGATCTTTGTTTTCTGTGTGGTACTTTCTGTTATTGTAGGTAATGAGCTGGGCAGTGGAATGCCTGGTGCTCTGAATTTTCTTTTCAGATGGAGATATAGGGAAAGGACACAGCTGGGAAGAGCTGGAGCACCTGGCTTGTCCATGAATAGCCTAGTGACGAGCATGGGCACCAGCCCTGGTGGAGGTGACTGGGGAAACTCCTGGGGAAATGCCCCAAGGTCCCTGTGGGGGATGAAGGAGCTGCACTAGCTCCATGTCCTAGACAGGCAGGAGTGGTTTCTGTCTCCCTTTCACATCCCTGTCCTGAGGCCCATAACTCAGTTCAGACACATATGTTGTCTATCTACAGGCCACTGTGTAGCTGAGAGCCACCAAAGATGCCTGTCCTGCAGTTCTCCATGGGGATGGTGGCTTCAGGGTGGAATCTCCTCTTTCAGCTCAACACAGACAACTTTGTGGCTCACCTGTTGTCTAATGCGTGTAGTGCTGATAACATTGTGTGGAGGAGGAGGGACTCTGCCTTTTGTCACACACAGGTGGATGTCACCTGTGATAGTGTTGATTGTTTGGGTCAGCACAAGCTCAGACCATGGGGAGAATAGTCAGGTGCCAGCAGTGGTGGCCTGGGCTAGGCAAACCTCCAGTCCCCTAGATGACCTACTGGACCACATGTACAAGTCCTGAGGGGACTAGACTGGACCCGGCCAACGAACTTGTTCTTGGGTCCAGAATTTAGGTGCTGGCTGCGATAGGGAGGGCAGGTTGGTACCCAGGTTACCCGCAGAACTTTCAGGTGGGGTCAGGTAGAAGGCTCAGACAATGGCAGAATGCCCAGGCAGTGGGAGCCCCAGGACTGAGCACAGGTCTGTGGGGGCTGGGCTCTCAGAAGAGCTCTGGGTAGAAAGTGAAACAGTCAGGTGGGAGCCATGCAGCTGTGCTGCTGGCCTTTCATGGGAAGGCAGACCCCCTCAGCTGGAGCTATGGGGAGGCTGGCGGCTGTGGGGAATGTGGCCCACTTGCATTTCCTTCCTACAGGAGCAGTGCTGGATTTTGCTGTTGGATGCATACAAAGGTGCCCAGTTTCCCTGTGTTCTCCCTGACCCAAAGGCGTCAGCAGTGGTTGCGACTGTTGCAAGAGCCAGAGGGCAGGCTGCTGGCCTCTGGGAGCTGGGCCTTGGCCAAAGTGTACATGTGGGGGCAGGACAGCTGCACTCTGGACCTGACGCTGAAAAGAAGGGATGTCCCGTTTAGGAGAGAGCAGCTGAGGCTGGCAGTTGTTGTGGTGTGTGGTCTGACCATGTTGTACTTCCATGTTTATTGCAGCATTAGTCACAATAGCCAAGGTATGGAAGCAACCTGTCACCATTAATGGATGAATGGACAAAGAAAATGGGGGGTCTCCAGCTCAAGAAGGCCAACGAGGTAGCTAGTGGACACCTCTTTCATGGAGAGTAATCAAAATAGCAAGTAAATAGTAACTCTGTTTGGGGGGAGTAGACACTGGAATTCATCAGAGAAGCGATGGGAGTCACAGAAAGCAAAGGAGAATAAAGACTCCTCTATACTGCAGCTGCAGTGTCTGTCTTAGGGGCATAACAGTATGCTCAGCCTGCTCCCTCCCTCCCTGGTGGGGCAGCTGCAGCTGGGCCAGGCTACTCGGGGATCAGAAACCTGTAGGATTTCACATAGGCTCCAGCAGTGCCTCTGCATGGATTTCAGGAAGTTCCCTGTATTAGAATGGAGGTTGGAGGGGATTCCAGGGGCTCTTCTGTGGCTAGGATTGTAAATGTTCTTGGCAGAGTGTGGAAACCCAGGGATCCCTTACTCACTCACCCCTTCCCTACATCAAGGAGCTTCTTGCAGCTCCATACCTGTCCTAGCTCAGCTAGCTGCCTGTCTTTGCTTTCCCTTGCCATGGAGGAGGTCTGTTCAGAAATCCTGAGCAGACTTTTTTGGCCTCTAAGCCTGTGAGCACTACAGCTGTTGAATTGCTAAATATCACCCTAAACCCAGGTTCACTGTGGCCAGCTTTGAGGTTTGCATGTTGCATGCTGTGAGCCCCGCCCCATTCTTTGTTTCTAATTTATACCTGGTGGGCTAACCTTGCTGGCACATGCAGTGCCTCCAGTGAGAAAAGACCAGAGCCTGCCTCCTGCGAAGAGTCTCACAATGGTGGGGAAGCGGAATGTCTACCTCCCCCTCATGTTTTCCACTGAGGACTGTGATAGTTGCTTATTGAAATTATGTGGCAGAGAGAGAAGCTGGTGAGCTACTACTCCATTTTGCTGACATCACTCTCCAGTTCTTCACTTTTGCATGAATTTTGACGGGACAGTCTAAAGGAAGCTTGAGTTTTTGGATTTTTAGAGCTTCTTCTAAGTACGGTTGTTGAATTAGGAAATAAATATCATATGTTTAACCGGAATACCCTAAGATTGTTAGAGAAATAAGTTAGCCCCATTCAGACACTGCTGGTGGGAGTATGAGGTGCTATCACTTATATGGAGTCCAATTTGGTATTGATTATGTAGGGAAAGCCTTTAAAGAGATATATCTCCTTTTAGTCAATAATTCTGCTTATAGCAATTTGTATAAAGATTATAATAAAAGATATTGTATTGTTATACTGAAAAAACATGAAATATTCTAAATATCAATTTATAGAGGATTGGTAATCTGTGGTTTGACATGATATTTTATACTCTAAAAATAAACAGAAAAAAGTATACTGATACGGCAAAATGTTAAGACTTATAGTTAAAACAGACTAGACCTTGATATGTACAATATGATAGAAAAAGATTGGGAAGATACACACCAGCACTTAAACTTGGTTATTTCTGGGTAGTTTCTCTTTTAGTATTTGTACAAGTATATATTTTCTAAAAATTGTATAACCAGTTTTGTAACAAAAAATAAATTTCAAGGGACTAAATAAATATTTGTTATTTGAGTGCCATACATATTCAACTGGCAGTTACAGTTTCCTGAACATTGGACTTTAGGCTTTTAATTTTCACAGCACCTTCTTATTTTCATAAATTGAAATTTAAACTTTTGTCATGTTGAAATTATACCAGCCTCAGAATACTGGAGCCTTGATCAATAAGGTGCACCACATTGCAGAATAATCCCTTTTTATCATGGACCCAATGTGAATGAGACTCAATCAGTGTTTGTAACAAAGTCTTTGTAGTGAAGGCAGAGTGACAGTTATTAGGCTCTTGGCAAGGAAATTCTGGAACAGACCAGCCGAGTCAGAGGACTTCACAAATCACCCCACGATGAAGGAAAATGACCTGAGGGGGAGCACAAGGAATGGAAGCTGCCTACCTGGAATCCAGGTCCTCTTCTCCTGTAGCCCTTTCCTGCTGAACCAGTCTCATATGTGCCACACATGTCACTTGAAAAGATGCTAAATTTCACACCCTAAGACCAGGGGAAAGATTCTGGCTCTTTCCGGCATCCTCATCTTGGGCAGGTCATTCAGCTTCTTAAGGAGACAGTTTAACGATGACTAATAATGCTGGCCACCTGTGGTGGTTGGAATTGAAAGAACTAACAGTACTTATTTCTACATTGGGATGTATAATATAAAACGTGAACATCTGTAAGCAGTCTTAGTCCATTTTGTGTTGCTGTAACTGATTACCACAGACTGAGTCACTTATAAAAGAAAGAGTTTTTTTTTTTACAGTTCTGGAGGTCGAAATAATCCCAAGTTGAGGAGTTGCATCTGGTGAAGGCCTTCTTGCTGTTTTGTCCCCTGGTGGAAGGGCGGAAGGCACAATGGTGCATGCGAGACAGAGAGGACACAAGAGGAGCAGAATCACTTTTATAATGACCTGCTTCTCTCAGTAACTAATCCACTCTCACATCATGACGGCAGAACCCCTGTGATCTGATTGCCTCCCACTAGGCCCTATCTCCCAAAACTGCTGCACTGAGAACCAAGCTTCCAACACATGAATTTAAGGGACACGTTCAAGCCATAGCATATGCCTGATGAAAACAAAAACCAAACAGAAGTTGGCCTTTATTCTAGCTGCTAGCCAGAGGCTGCCAGTTCATAGCAGCACACGGTACAGATTAGGTGATTTCCACTGCTTTTCTGAGGCTCTTAGAGGTTTGGTGATCATGTCCCAGCACACTGACACAATCCAGTGACCTTAGGGCTGAAGCCCTGTGACAAGACAGCCCTGCATTTCCAGCCTTGAGCTATTTTGAGATTTAGGCTTTTCAAAGAGTCTACATGTATATACCGTAAGCACTTTTACCAAACTAGTTTCAACTTAATCCATCTATATGGTTGTCTTCCTTAGAAAATCCAGTCACATCTTTGGGATGAGTTTCCTCCCCTTGAAGGGGAAGAAAACATGACCAGACAGAAGCAAGAACCGAAACTGAGTCTCGGGCTTCTACCCTGTGTTTTTGTACTTTTCACTGTTTACTCCTGTCACTATTTGCAAATCAACCCTGTGGAGGAGGCAGAGGACTTAAGTAGCCTTCATAAGAGGGACACACCTGTTGGGATGTGGTGCCCCATGTTAGCATTTCACCCGGTTCATATGCAGGCTTCCCAAAGCAGCCCTAACTGGGGCTTCAATTTCCTGAGCATGCATTCTTGTCAAATCAAGAATGTCACGTCCAGTGTGATTCTCGGATGTTTGGTGGCTTATCTGTCCTAAGTGACATAAGTGGGCCTCCCTTCACATTGGACAAGTCAGAAATAACCAGGAGAAACAGTGCTGGCTCCAGCTGTGCTCTGGGGAAACAGAGGGACCACACCTGGGGACCATGGGGCCTTGTCCTGAGTCTGCCTTTGCATATACTTACATCATATGATCTAGAGTCACATAAGTAGCAAAGCTTTTTTAAGAGGATTCTATTCATACTTTATGGTATATCAGTTGTCTCTATCAAGTAATATTTTTACTCAGTGTGGAGGAGCCACTCCAGATAAAAGGACAAAGTTTGATGCAAAGCTGGCAGGTGGGGGTGGAGAAGCCAAGATGGTATAGATAATCGTATATTACTTGAACTTAAATGCCTCAGAGCCTAATAAATTCCCCCATAGAATATGTGTGTTGTGCTTTTCTTAGTTGCATTGGAACAAGATAAATGCAAAGATGTTTACGTTAATTTCCTTTTCATAATGTACTTTTGAGAGGGAAAAATCAAAGTGGGCACCAAACCCTGCAGTGCTGAAAAATGATTCCTATTGTGATCATCGTATTCCTTTGGTGGGATCGCTGCATGGGTATAGATATCTTACCCTACACTCCAAGTAGTACGACCAAAGGCATTTGGGGGTAGTCTTTCAAAGTTTGAATATCAAGCTATGAATATTTGCTTTTATTTGAAACCAATGAGAAGCATGGACGATTATAGAACAGACAGGTGTTGTTTATAAGTCAGCAATTGTTTATAATTCGTATAAGACAAAGTTCCTGTTTCTCACAAACACATGACACTTAATAACTATTAATATGTTTACTTTTATGGTGCTACTATTTAGCCTTACAGATGATTTACACATTTTCCCCTGAAAATTAACACCACTTAGAAATACTCATCTTAGAGGAAACAGCCCAGAAACATGTTGGGGGTGAGGATTAAACCTGAGGTCTTCCGGGCAGGAGGTTAGTCTCTCTCAAGGGGTGCTGATTGGTCGATTGTCCCAAGATGCTAATGAAGGGTGGGAGGGCTTCCCGTTCCCACCCACAGGGTGGGGGCAGGCCAGTCCCTGTTGCTTCAGGACCCCTTTATAGACGTTCTCCCGCTCACAAGTTTGCCCAAAGGCAACCCTGATTTGGCTGCTGACAAGAGCCCATGGGAGCAGTTTGCTTGAGAGTGGGGTTGAGCTTGCTAATCGGAGTCTTGCCCCTGTTATCCTTGGTGCAGCCCACTCCGGGGATCAGCTCAAAGAATGGTAAGTGTGACATTCTACCAAGTTCTCAGCAATCTCTCCTTATTTTTGCCACAGTTAATTACCAAAATTTGTCCAAGCACTCTGCTTGACGTTCTGTGTGTGATGGGGCCTGTAGTGTTAACCAGGCGTGGGGGCGGAGTGCTAGCCAAGATTGAGACAGTGTGTAGACCTCCACAGGCTGTCTCCGGGAGCAGGATGAAATGAGAATGACTGGCAGTTTTGGTATCTAAGAGGGGACACGTCAGCATTTGTGATTGCTCACGCAATTAGAAGGCCAAGCGATGCTGGCTGGCCAGGTGCTCCTAGGAAGCTCCATTTGTAGGTGAGAAACTGAGGCAGGCACACCATGAGATTAATGATGATGATCAGAACTCGGGTTTGCCTCAAGACCTGAGAAACAAAGTTGATTACTCATGATAACCATCATTCTAGAGTTCTTTTTTTCTAACATTTTACATATAGTTGTCTGAGTTGCAAATACAATACTCTAATATCATTAAATTCTATCCACTACTTAAAATTTGAGGACCTGCGGGAGAACAGTTCCTTAGGTAGAGGAACAGTTCTCAGGAAGGACTCAGTGCTATTTGAATAGTAGCTTTCTTTCTCTGACCTTTTTTGTACGCTGTGAATTGTGTAAACAGCTGTTTGCCTTTTTGCTTTAACTGTTGAAACTCTTCAGGCCATGCTACCTACCTTCAGACATACGTTTTTCAAGTTGAGACTCAAATGTGGCTCATGGTGAAGAAGCTCAGCCTTAATTTTATTTAATTTTAATTCATTTAAGCTCCAGTAACAGAGGGGTGGCTATGGCTCCCACATTGGACAGTGCAGTCTCACTTCTTCCCTCAATAGTGTCACCTTCTTTGCTCCTTGTCATTTCTGGCATCTTCTGTTAGCACTGCTGGCTTGACAAACTCAATCTAGGCTGTTGTTCTCAGTAGGTCTAGCCCCACAGGGAAGGAAAAGGCAATGGAGCAACGTCAGGGTGGCCCAGTATGGATGTAAGCCCAGAGGCTAGGGTGGGGCAGCTGTCTTGACTCCTGGGCTGTGGATGAGGCTTTAGATTGATGAAGGTGTCAGAGCAAACCACACTGCAATTTGCAACAGATCCTTTCCTTGGGCACAAGCGCATTTAAAAGCATACCATTAATAAAACTGGAAAGTATACATTTCCTTCAACTCTCAGATTTTTCTCAACAAGCACAGTGGGAGTAAAGGGGGGTGCTGCCAACACGGTGTGAAGACAACAGGAAGGACAGAGGTGTGTTGAATCAACAGCAGACCCCGTAAGCACCCCACAGGGCTCTGGTTACTCAGTGTCTGTAGAGTTGCAGCTAAATTCTAGAAAACTCAGGGTCCAGATAAATTTGTCCAAGGCTGGACCCCCAAGGCTCTTTGATCATCTCCCCAGGGTCCTTCCTTGTTCCCATCTGGAAGGGAATTTGTGTCCCAAAACACATTCCCTTTTCTCGGTATCACTTTCTTCTCCAGTTAAATTCAAATTTAAGTTTGGAGTAGAGAGAAAAAACAGTTTTCTAGGTAACACACAAAACTAAGTTTTGTAAAATCTCTTTAAGGGTTAAAACATTGAGGTAAAGAATTAAAGCAACTAACAAATGTTTTAAAAAGAAATGAGAGGATTTAAAAAAAAATTTATGCAATCTCACGAAGTTGCCCAGGCTGGTCTTGAACCTGGGCTCAGGCAATCGTCTCACCTCGGCCTCCCAAAGTGTTGCAATTATAGGCGTGAGCCACCGCACCCCACCTGAGAGGATGTTTTATAATGAGGGGGACAGTCCAACCCTCCGGATTGCAAACAAGGAAACGTACAGGGACCAGATCATTCCCGGGGTCCCCCGAGAGAGGCTTGGCTGGTGTAGAGAGAAGGCCAAGCATACTGAGGGTAGCCCGGCTTAGAAATACTCTTTGGGAAGGTATCCCATACCCTGATGTAGTTATGAACAGCTTTTTATTATCAGACTTCTCTCAACTTCCGTTTACAATCTCTGCCTTCATTAATGATCTGTGTCAGGCAGGAACTAAAAGCCTGAAGAATACTTCCTAAGGAGCAGCTTGTCTGAAAGTGTTAGGGAAGCAAAAGCTGTTTCCGATTGGAGAACCGATAGGAGTTTGTTTTTTTCCTCCATGTATGATGTGTGTCCCATGAGGTTGCAAGTACAGGAGCTGGAAGCGTCAAGCACCTTTCCTTTGATTTCCAGGGTGTGGAGGGAGATGCTGGACTGCTGACTGCGGTAGTGGTGACTGGCTGGCCCTTGGCATGGCTGGAGAAGTGGCCAAAAACACTTCTGATGATCAGAAAAGGTGAGCTAGCACTGTTCTTGGAGGATTTAGTGAGCTGGGTTTCAAGTATGCATTTAGAAATCTTTCTTTCAAAAGAAATATTTTATTTTTCTTTAGGTGGAGAAAAAACAACAACAACCAGGGATAAGTTTTAAGGAAGAACGAAGTTTTAGCCCAAATGCTGTGATCGTAGTGTGGTTGGAATACTAATTCCTGGCCAGGAGTGTGCAAAGACTAGTTCCAAAAGCTGACACTTTTATCTTAAAGTGAATCTTCTCTGCTTTTTCCTCCTCTGCCATAGAGATTCTGGGCTTTGATGGGATGAGCTCTTCAGGTTAACCCCAGAGGGGAGAGTCATCACCTAAAGGATGTGGGCTCACAGTGGGGGAACAGGATGGTGCACTTGGCCTGGCAAGGTCAGTGGACACTGGAGTCCATGCTGAGAATGAGTTTGTTTTTGAAGGCTTTTGAGAGGACACCTCTGAGTGGCTGCCTTCATCCCTGAGAACAGTTCGTTGTTCTTCCTGCACACCAGGGCCGCCCTCCCACTTCCCGACTGCCTGCTGCCTAGCAGTGGACAAAGTTAAGCCATCTGCTTCTCAGAGGTCTTGCGTGGAGCCCAGCAGAAACCCAGTGCAAGGAGAGATCCCAGGGTCTTAGCTCACGGGTCTTATGTCTAAACCCCTTCCCTATGCTCTGTGCACGCCAGCACCCATGTGTTGTTAAAACCAGGTGACCTTCTAACAAACGTACAATCTGTGAGCTCTGCCATCGGCTGCATCCTGGCTGCAGGAAGCTCAAACCTCTTCCATACCCCTTCTCACCCTTTTCCTCTGAGAAGCAATGAAAACACAGGTGGAGCCTTTGCTCTCCCCTGACCTGGCACAAGGCGAGCCAGTTGCTGCAGACCTCCCCCAGTTGGTGAGGAAAGTTAGGCTGCACACATTGACAGCAGTCAGCCACATTCATGCTCAGACATCTCTTTGTTTTGTGTCACTGCTGCCAAAGATTGGCTGATTATGGCTGTAGATTTTTAAAAAATTTTTTCATTATCTCAGTTTTCTTTCATTCCAAATTTCCTGGCTAGTGCCAACTCCCAGAGCCTTGGTGTGGGCACAATTAGACATCGACTGTTATAAATCAGGGAATTGTAAGGAAGTATCCCTTTGTCCTTAGAAAAGAAAATTTGAGGAGGGAGAGTTGTTGACTTAATTTTTCCCCATACATATTTCTATATCTTGTACTCGTGAACCAAATTGTTCATGGATGCATCAGCCATTGTGAATTGGTATCAAGACCCCATTTTTGAAGTTGTGGCCTTTTAGGGTCTCCTGGGTAACCTAAAGCAAACAAGGACTGGTCTCATTTGCAGAAATAGAAGAGGTTTTCTTGGCTCTACTGTGCCCACCACATCATGGAGTTAGGCCCACAGTGTCTGTGTATATGTGTGGGGAAGGTGCGGTATGGTGTGTGTTTGTGTGGTATGTGTGTTTGTATTTATGTGTGTTGTGTGTGGTATGGTGTATGTGTGTATGTGTGTGGAGTGTTGTGTATATTTATGTGTGGTGTTTGTGTGTGTGGTATGGGACCTCTGCCTTCGTCACCTGGGAAGCACCAGGAGGCCAGTCAAGGGCCTTGCATGGCATAGGGTTCAACTGGCCCAAGAAAAGAGTTCAGCTTCCAGGCTCTCATCTTCCAGATGCTCAGAAACACTCACTCTTAAGGAATTCTAAATGTCTGTCATGTAATTCCAACAGAGGGCTCAGTTAGCTTCCTCAAGGCACAAGACACCTCATCTGCAGTGTTTGAAGCCGTCGGCTCTGTCCTGCTCCCTTGATCAGTGCACGGTTAATTAAGAGGAAACCAACATGCCCCTGTGAAATGGCGCTGATTTTGTCACTGTAGCCTAAGAATCTAAGCCCTCCTCACGTCACCAGGAAAAAGAGTCTCCCTTGTATTTACATTGTCCTTTCACACTCCCTTCCCCCCACTTTTTGTTATTTTCATTATTTGAAATCTCAAGGAAAACTAGCTGTGCAGCACCTCTGTGAGTACAAAAACACACACCTGATGTGGCAGTTATCTAGGATGTGTTCTCGCTTCTCACCTTCAGGGGGCAGGAAGTTAATTCTCAAAGGCTAGCTATGTGCGCGGAACCATGGTAAATGGTTCCCCTCTGCGTAGTCCTTGGAAGGCATCCTGCAGTGGGGGCATCTGGGAGCTTGGTTAATGCCAGGGCTGTCTCCCCTTGCGTGGGTCCAGAGCACAGGGGAAGTCTTACGGATATGGGCTGTGAGTGTATGCAGTGGATACAGGTGAGGTTGGTCTTTTCCTCAATTATATTTGCCCTCTAGATTGCAGAAATCCTAAGATTTGAAGTATGAGCTGTACAGTTCCAAAGTTGTCCCTTGTTTTGTATATATTTTTTCATTTTCTTACTTTCTGGCCTTTGGAGGACAAGCATAGGTAAGGGTAGACAAGGAAACCCTTGGAATTATTCAATAGTTTAACAGAGGCATTTGACCTAATGACTATCTTCATCTTCACAATATAGTCTTGCACGCCCCCCCATCTGTCCCAGCTCTTTAAATAGTGTTCTCGTCTGCCCTCTGGTGGCAGCTTCTGGGTTATTGCCTCAAGAGCCAGCCTTGTAAAAAATAGGTGGAACTGCCCACAGTTTTATCCTTGTGTAAGCCTTGTTTAAATTAAAATATATATCCCCTAGATTTCATAGGCACCCAAGAGAGGTTAAAAAAATACTAGAAAGAAGAATGCATTTTCATGGGAGAAGAGGGGCCCAGTGTCTAGGAATGAGGGTAACACTCAGCACAAAATGGCCCTTCTTGGAGTGATAATCCTGGCAGCAGCCCCATGAAGTAGTCAGTGTTTTTCCTATCCTGGGAGAAGGAGACCAGCACACAGGGAGGCAAGGTGATTACCTCTGTCTAGGTAGAGGTGGATGCAGGGCCTGTCCTTCCTCTTGGCACAGCAGCCCATGCAGAACTGGAAGCGATGGTTTCCACTGCCCCATTGCTGGGAGCTGGTGTGGATCAGAAATTTGAATCACTGTCAGTTTCTGGTACAGTCAAGGCCAGAACCCAGAGAATCCACATCAGGACTTGCTATATGCTATCTCTCTTGAAGTCGACAGATGATAGGCACAGATACCCCAGGAGCTGAGGAGGGCAGTGACCAGGGACCAGATGATGACCCCCCACTGAGGAGCAGGAAAGCTTCAGAGGGTTGCTAAAGCCTAGGGAGCCTAGAGGGAAAGTCAGCTCTCCATACCAAGGAGCAGAGTCCTGGGGCTGGCTTCAGCTGCAGCTTGAACTCTGCAGGTGCCCCCCTAGGATCCTTTGAGGGAAGGCACCACAGAATCGGTGTCATCTTTGGGTGCGCTGAGAACCAGGTTTAAACATAGGCCCTGACACTTACCAACAGCGCGAGCTCTGCCAAGTCAACTCATTTTCCCAGGCCTCCACAATCTCCTCTTAAAAAGTAACTGCACTTCACCTCTCAGGATAGTTGTGGGCTTAATGGGAAGAATGTCTCCCAGCGCCTGCTTGGTGTGGGCTCTGGGGTCATCCTGGTGAGGCAGGGTCATCAGTGTAGGTTAGACGTAGGTAGATAAATCTGCAAGCAATTTTAGAATAGAGGAAGCATTCAGACATTTTTCCTTGTTACATCAGAGGGACCAGGCCTCTCTTTGGGCTAGAGCTGGAATGTGAACTCACCAGGCCATCCCACCCCCTTCGCTTATTCCAGACCAAAATTGAAAGCTATAGAAATGACCATCAGACTACCTTCTAGCTCATAAATCAACCTAGTCACAAAGTCTGGCCAGTCAGTCTATCAAGGCAAAATGCGTGTTTCTGGAAAAGGCCGCCTCCTCACCCATCAGAGAGAGAGCTGGTGATCTCTCAGGAACAGCAGATACCTGTAGCTTACTCATTAATATATTAGTCACTAAGTAGCTGTATCAACCTTTTTACCCACTCAGGGCCAGGAGAACTGCACTCAGGGGTCCAAGGTGGACAGCAGCAACAGGGATGGTGAGGCTGGAAGAGGGGAATGCAAGAAGGAACCCGAGAGGGTGGCCAAGCCCAGCCTAGAGGGTCAGCTCTGTGCATCCGGGTGGGAAGACCTGGAGGGAATAGGAGAAGAGCCGGGGCTATTCGGAGGTTGTTTTAGTAGTCAGATGCAAATTGTATTTCAGCTAACCTTCCAAAACACCCCATATTTGGAAAACATAAAGTGGAAAACCTTAGCAGCAACTCTTCGTTCGTAAGGCAGCCAATTGTGTGCTCAATAAGTTTGTGGCAGAGATATGAATATGGATGGAAGAGCTGTCACAGGATGGTTGTGAGCAAACAGTTTGTACCTAATTTAATTTTCATCCATTTATTCTCTTGCCCTTAGGTGTCTTCAGGCCTCTTGTCCCCTTTCCTTTTGTGGCAAGGAGCTCAGAGGTCTTCGTCCGTGCAGCTGTAGCTGTAGCCTTCCCTGCGGTGGAGTGTGGGTTGGTAAGGCCTTGGGATAAGGGGTGGGTCCTGGGCACCCTGCAAGCCAACAGTTCATTCCCACTCGACTAATACAGAGCCCATGAATTAAAGAGGCCAAGCAGCTTTCCCAGAGTTGCTGCCTGGTGGGTGGCAGCCTTGGGATTTGGAGGCCCTGCCTGAAGCCCTCATCCCCTAGGGGTTCTCCTTCCCTGGTGGGTTTATGAAACACAGGCTGGCTACTGGTATGAGGTGACAAAACTCCACCTCCATCCTCTTAGGTTTCCAGCTGGGCCCATAAATTAAACTGACACAAGATAGATTAACAGGGGAAAGGCATACACATTTTTTCATATAAGTGTTAAGTGGCATGGGAATCCTCAAAGGAAATTAAGACCCAAAGAGGCAGCCTGTTGTTTATATAGTGAATTGGACAAAGAATGGTAAATCATGAAAATGTGGTAAGGCAAAGGGGTGTGGGCCCCTTTAATTGGCTGGAGAAGTGACCAGGAAGATAAAGGTTTGGAAATCCCCCACGCCTGTGGCCATGGAGCCATCTCCTATAACCTGAGCATCCCTCTCCCTGGGTTTGGGGAGACCCCATTGTAGACTCGAAGCATGGTCTCCGGACCCCCATACCCCCACCCCAGACTTCCTAAAGCAGAAAGTCAAGGCTGGGCCCCAGTAAAGGCATTAAAGGTATTCCCCCTGGCATACTCACTGTTTAAGTAAAAGACACTTAAAAAAGACCAGGTGCAAGGTCACTCTGACCTTCATTCTATTTCTAAAAGCAGAAGATGAAATTCCCATATAAGCGATGTTCTCCTTATACTAGGGGGGGAAAAAAGCAACATTCTTATCATCAAAGATGGGAAGTTGAGACTAAGAGAATTCTGTACAAACAAACCTTGTTCACAATAATTTTTAAGTAGAAATAATTTTTGTTTTCAACTTTAGCTATGCGTTTGATAGATCTGAGGCACTTTAAAAATACTAATTTTAAAATTGTTAAAGCAAAATTATAAAAATGTTTAAATACTTAAAAAGACTGATTTAAATGAAGTGGGGATGGGGACATGGAAAGAGTATGCCTGGCATTAGTGTTAAAACAGTGCAAAGCTAACTCTTGGGATTCTTAAATGAAAATCAAGTGGAATTAATTTCATTCGTTTATTTCTCCTTTAGTGATTTGCTTTATTTAGTTTTAGGTATTGTTATTATTAATGTGATTTTCAGGGACTGTCAGCTTATTTTAGAAAGTCAGACTTTTTCTTCAGATAATTGGAGCACAGTAGCTTTGATGACTAATTAGTTTCAGAGAATCATGTCACTTTACTATTCTAGCCTATCTAAAACGTTTTCTAAATATTTCTTCCTTGCGGACATCTCCAATTCAGGAAGTTAATTCATACCCAGGTTGGCACATCCAGCCTGTGGCAGGCAGCTCAATTACATTCCTCACATCTTTTTGAAAACGCCTCAGGAACATGGCCTTGGGTGACTTTTCTTCAGCTTTGATTATCACAAGATATCAATAACTGAACTCTTGACAGTAAATAGTGTCATTGACTCAAAATATAAAAAGTGGATTCCATACTTTCCTAGAAAGTTGAGAACGTCCTGGGAAACTAGGGTAGAGTTGACTGCCTGCGTTACCGTGGGGGTGCAGTGATTGAAGCCGTGTCCCCTTTTAGGATGGCCCAGTCCTGGCCCCACTAGAAGACCTCCCCCTCTTGGCTGCCTGAGGCCTCCCTGGTTCCTCCTAGCATGGGCAAAGTTGGCCAAAATTGGAGAATGGTTTTATGGAGACTCAGGTCAGACAGAAGAGCAGCATAGTGCTCCAACCCCTCTCCACCCCCACCCCTTCCTGCCTGGGGATGAGGGTCTCTCCCTGATGGGGAGGAGGCTGCAAGGGAAGGCTGTTCTTGCAGCCAAGGCTGCCACCTGGCTTCTTGCTCAGGGTGGCTCTGTGCAAGGGATTTGCAGAACTATTTTCTTTAACTTTTATCACAAACACTTTCAAACATCCACCAACATAGAGGGCAAGGTATTGCGAACACTCACAAACCATCGGCTTCCATAGTGGTCAGCTGTGAGCAGACTTTGTTTCACCCTCTCTCCACAGACATGGAATGTGGCAGGATCCCATTCCTATGGTCATGGCCAAATTGCCACTTAAATTTGGGGCTCTTAAACTTTCCTGGCTCTTCAACGTTGGGATGTCTTTCCTGGTCTTCCTGTTTGCCCAAGAGATCCCCAGGGTTCCTTTGGCTTGTTTTCACCTGCTTTCCCACAGACTCTCTGAGCGGGACCCTCCCTCTCATCATTATATGACTAGACTGCTGGATGTGTCTGGAAGGGAGGTCTTCCTCGTCAGTGTGGCAGTGGGTGAGCTGTCCCTGATATTGCCAGTGTGTGCTATACCTAACTCACTGTGAAAAGCGAGGAAAAGAAAGAAAGGACACAACAGGCAGCAGCCTTGTGAGAGGTACCCCTCAAGGACACTCATTCTCATGATCAGCCGCTACAAGGCCAGGGCAACTCTGACCTCATGGATGCTTCCAGGCTTTTCTGCCCATTGCAGGCTTCAGAATTTGCGTATTCTCTTCTTCTAGAGGTCTGCGCCAGTTATGTGCTTTTTATGAGTGGTGAGAAAAGGGTCTGTTCTCCAAGTGCGCTGAAACGGAAGGTAGAAGACCAGGAATCACAGAACCCATCCACACCAGTTTCATGGGAGAAGGTACTCCTTATAGCGGGCTGCTTCGGTGTCTGGGGAAACCAGGCATTTCTTCCTGAAAACCATGCATGTGTACCATGTAGCTCAGAAGCACCTCCACATTTCAGAGGAGTTTGTCAGTTCATACCAATGATACCTTAATTAGGAAGCCTTAATTCTGTTGTGACAACCATAATGTACTTCCAGAGACACCAAGTGCAGACAGGCTGGCGCTCGGTGGCTCCAACACAGGCAAAGCTTCCCACAGCTCAAAACACAAAATCCCGGATTATTTGCAGAGTGGTGGGAGCTCTTTGAAGGCCTCTATTCATTAAGACTGGCCTACCTGGATATGTGAGTTCATTTGCCTGTGTGGGCTTTATGAGCGTGAGAATGAGGCTGGCATCCTCCAGCAGGCTAAAAGCACCCTGTCCTCCTCCTGTGCCATGAGTATCTTTCTGCTGTCCCAACGCCATGGGAACTGAGGTTTTGTCACAAGGAGAGCTGCACAAGTCAGTGCTGCAGCCAACAACAGCCTTGTGGCCAAGATGGGCTCTGTGTGCCCCTTTCCTGCCCACCAAGGCCCTCATCCCACCTAAGCTCTCAGTTTGCTTGGGCCAAGCCCCGTGGAATTGTCCTTGGGTTATTTCTTGGGCTCCACCCTACTTCCATTCCAGCAGCCAACCCGTCCATCCTAACCTCACAGGTGTCCACCCCCACCTTCTGGGTCACACTGGAGACATGCTGTCCTCAGCCTTCTGAGTGGGTGCCCTGCCTTCACTCCTGCCTCCCAGTGTCCTTTTTGTACATAAGCCAGACTGATGCTTCTGAAACATTAGTCGAATTGTGCTACTTTTGTGCCCAGAACCCTCTATCCCATTCAGAATGAAACTCCAGGTCCTGGCCTCCCCTAACTCTCAGGTACCCACAGCACAGCCCAGTGGCCTCTTGACATTCCTCCAACGAGGCAGGCATGCCTATGTCATAGACTTGACACTGCTGGGCCAGTCACCGCAGGCTGCATCCTTGGCACAGCTCTGCCTCCCTTTCTTCATGCTCTGATCAATTGTCACCATGCCCAATGGCCTTCCCTGTCTCTGTGTATAAAATGGCACCTCCCCACCCTCACTCTCTCCCTGATTTATTCTTTAACATCATGGCCACCAACAGACGCTTTTATGTCTACATGTTTGTTTCCTGGCTTCTTCTGGTGGCATATGAGCCCTGTGGAACAGAGCTGGTCTGTCTCCTTCCCTGCCGTTGCCTCAGTGCCCAGCACAGTGCCTGACACATAGCAAGGGTCAACTATGCTGCGAATGAAGTAATGTTACTTTCCCAAATGTACTGGGCTTTCAGACGCAGCTCTCACAATAGTTTATAATTTTTTTCTTACAGAACATTTGGAGAAGAACTTGTAAAGCAGTGTTAAGTGTTGTCAATGGGAAAACACAAGCTCCTCTGGATTGGGATAACATTACTGATGGGTAGGTCAATGAACCTTGGCTAAATTACACTTTTCTGAGCATGCTAATGACATGGGATTTACAGAAGGACCTACAGGCTCGTTCCTACATGGGCTGGATCTGGGTTAGAATATACATTTCTTTTCTTTTTTTTTAATTGAGAGAGCAGGATTTATTGAGAGGATAGAAAAGCTCCCACAGTGGGAGTGGACCTGAAGGGGTTGCCCCCAAAATGCAGTTCTTATGGGATGGAAGCAAGAATGGTATTTTTGAAGTTAATTGGCAGGACTAGACCAGGCAGTATGAGAAACTTAACCTCGAACATTGGGCGGCATAGAAGGTGGTGCCGTGCAAGAATTGTCACTGTCACTATTGTAAACTCTGTGAAGGAGTGTAGTGAGCCTTAGCTGGGTGCAAGTAATAAACATGATGGTAATTGACTATTTCATGAATGCGTAGCACGTAGATTTTAAAACAAAAGCATCAGATGAACCTGAAGACATCTTGCTTTGTGAAACAAGCCAGTCAAAAAAGACAAATACAGTATGACTCGACTTATGTGAGGTCCCTGGAGCAGTCAAATTCATTGAGATAGAAAGTAGGGTGGTTGCCAGGGGCCAGGGCAGGGGAGAGCAGAGGGTTGTTCAGTGGGGACAGACTCTCAGTTTTGCACGATGAAAAAGTTCTGGAGATCTGAGCAATGTGAATATATTTAACCCCACTGAGCTGTACTAAAAATGGCCAACATGGTAAATTTGGCTATTGTTTTTGGCCACAACTTAAAAAAATAGCATCAGGCAATCAAAAATTTAAAGTAAGTGTAATTCTAAAAATATACTTAGCTGCCTTTTGGATTCTATAATGTCATGCTAATCCTGAAATCTACAGTTTTACTTCTTCTAATGGAAATTAAACATTAAACATTTAACATTTTGTCAATTACCATCATGTCTAGTACTTCCACCCAGTTAAGGCTCACTACACTCCTTCACAGAGTTTACAATAGTGGCAGTGACAATTCTTGCACGGCACCACCTTTTATGCCGCCCAATGTTCAAGGTTAAGTTTCTCATACTACCTGGTCTAGTCCTGCCAATTAGCTTTAAGCATGCAAAGGACAAATGTAACCTTTCTCTTATTTTTTGAATTGGAGTCTCACTCCATCATCCAGGCTGGAGTGCAGTGGCACACACACAGCCACCCCAGTGTCGACCTGCTGGGCTCCGGCAATAACTTCTACCTCAGCCTTCCAAGTAGCCAGAACTACAGGTGCATGCTACCATGCCTGGCTAATTTTTTATTTATTGTAGAGATGAGATCTTGCCAAGTTGCCTGGGCTGGTCTTGAAACCATGGGCTCAGGCAATCCACTCGCCTTGGCCCAAAGTGCTGGGATTACAGGCTGATAACCTTTCTTAAAGGGAAAAAGATTGGGTTAATATGGATCTTTCTTTGGCTTTAGACAGCTTCCACTCCACCTGAAGACTTCTCCCTTAGCACCTGCCACAGCCCTTTATGGTTTGGTTCCCAACCACATCATATCCCTGTACTTCAGCCAGGACTCGGCTCCCAGGGATAGGCCTGTGGTCATAGTGAGGGTTGTCCCAGCAAAGTCCAGAGGATGATTAATAATTGAATGAACCAAAAGCATGGATAAAACACTACAGGTTTCCTTTTCTTTTTGCCCTTTCCTTCACATTCAGACCCCCCCATAAACCATCTGTGTCAATCATGAGTATATGTGGTGGAGGTGACCCCAGGTCCTGTCACTGGCAGCTGTATGCAACTGGGACAGCAGATGGAACATTGCCTGGACTACTCCAAGTCCCAGGCACCTCCTTTGCTGCAGCCCCCTGTAGCCTGAAGGGGGAGGCTTCCTGCTGTGCCAGGGGACTGCTGTGCTGTGCAAAGAATGTGACCAAGGATCTGCTTCCCAGTACTATCACCATGAAGACCCCCAATATAGCAGATGGACCCGTTCAGACCAGCACCCACTCCCACGACCTTTCTCCTGGTGCTATCCACACCCCTAGCCTCCCAGCATCCCAGTCTGGTCCGGAGATGCCCCGTCCCCTCACTCAGTGTCCTTCTGGGGGCATCCCAGTACGAGGTCCTGATAACACCATGAATGCTGTCATCCCTCGCTTCCTGGAAGAGAAAGCGCAGGCACCTCCAAATCTGGGATTTCGTGTTCACATGGCTTCTGGAGAGG
>CAUYQG010146366.1:0-23324 GCA_963574415.1 Tarsius wallacei
AATGATAAGTATGTAAAGTGATAAATATGTTAATTAACCTGCTTTAATAATCCCATAGTGTATACATGTATCACAAATCACATTTTACTTTATAAATATGCACAATTATTATTTGTCAATTAAACTTGGAATTTTACAGAAGAATAACTTGGTTTAAATTCATTCATACTTACTATTGAATCTATTTAAATACTTCAGGAATATGTAAACTTTCAGATTATAATAATGAACAGTGATCCCTCCACAGTTTCTCGGGAAAAGTTTTCTGATTAAGCCTGTCTTTAAATTACACAAGATAATGTCAATTTCTGTATATTTTGTGATGACACTGGTTCTACTATGGGTCTAAATCTGATAATGCCATCATTGAAAAGGTAATAGACACAAATATACAAGAAAGTTTCAAATTCAAAGATCAATAAAATAATTTTAAGAAATTTTTATTTTTAAAAATTACCTGGAAGCTGATTGGAAAATATGGTAAGATGAGATAAAGAGAATATTAAAGATACTTTAAAAGGGATTTCCATATTCAATACTGAGCAAAAAAAGCAAGAAAGAAACATAGCTACTGGCAAAAAAAAAAAGAGTAGATTTCTAACAAAAATGTCAACAGTACTTTATAAGTAACATAAGTTTACTCTCAAATTTAAATAGGGAAGAGAATAGTCAAGCAAACTCCGAAAAAGAAAAAACTAAATGGAGATCAGTCCTCCAGATATTAAAATATATTATAAAGCTCCACTATTAAAACAGTTTAGCACTGACAGAAGGATGAAAAAAAAATAGATCAACAGAGAAGACTAGAATGTTCAGAGATTAGTATATAATGACAATGATATTTAAAATAGATGGGGAAAATGACACATTCAAGAAATGATTGTGGGGCTACTAGATTACCAACTTTAAAAAAATCAAGATAGTTTCTTCCTTCATACCCTGAGATGAAAGAAATTCCAGATGGATCAAAGGCTTAAAAACAAAAAAATGAAGTAATAAAACTACTAAAAGAAGTCAAAATTTTTTTTCATAACCTCAAAAGAGAAGAGCACTTCTAATAATAACACAAATTCTAAAAACCATAGACAGAAAGATTGATCAAATAAACCACACAAACACAAAAAGATTTGTGCATGGCAAGGGAAAGTTCAGTATTACCAAATTAAAAGAAATTTTAAAGATGTGAGGTACAATTCAGGGTTAGGTACATAAGTGGTCATCGTACAGGTGAAGCTTGGGCCTCCCAAAACACATTCAAAATAAGAACAATACATATTAAAACAACAAAGAATTTCTATTTCTTGTTTTAATCTATCAAAGGAAAGGATTAAACATTTTGATAATATATTGTGCTGGCAAAAGCGTTGGATAAAGTATGAATTATCAGATACAGTCAACTCTCCTTATCTGCAGTTTCCATAGCTGTAGAGTCAACTAATGTCTGATCAAAAATATTTGATAAAATAAAAAATAACACAAATAAAAAATACAATATAACACCTATTCACACAGCATTTTACATCATATTAGGTATTATAAGTAATCTAGAGATGATTTAAAGTATACGGGAGGCTGTGAATGGGTTCTATGAAAATACTAGGCCACTTTTTGGTGCTGGGCTAAATAGGATGACCATATGCAGAGGAATGAAACAGAAACCCTACCCATCACAATACACAAAAATCAACTCTAAATGAATGAAAAATCTAAATGTAAAACTTCAAACTATAAGAATCTTAGAAAACACAGGAGACACCCTTACAGAAATTGGAATAGGCAATCAGTTCCTAATCAAAGTCCCAAAAGCCTACCCCATAAGAGATAAGATAAGAAAAAATAAGAGGAAATGAGATGAGGTAAGCTAAGGCAAGATAGACAAATGGGACCTCATCAAACTGAACACCTTCTGCAAAGCAAAAGAAACCATTAAGAGAATGGAGAGACAGCCTATAGAATGGGAAAAAATATCTGAGAAAGGCCTAACATTCAGGATCTACAAGCAACTCAAATATGCTGAAAGGAAAAAACAAACAGACCTATTAAAAAATGGGCAAAGATATGAATAGACACTTCTCAAAAGAAGACATACCAGCAGCCAACAGGTACATGAAAAAAATGCCCTGCCTCACTAATCATTGAAGAAATGCAAATCAAAACCACACTGAGATACCACCTAACTCCATCATTAATAAATCAAAAAACAACAGATGCTGGAGAGGATGTGGGGAAAGGGAACACTTCTGCACTGTTGGTGGTATTGTAAACTAGTACAAACTCTGTGGAAAACAGTGTGGTGATTCCTAAATGATCTAAAAATCGACCTTTATATGACCCAGCAATCTCCCTTCTGGGAATATAAACAGAGGAACTCAAAACATTCTACAAAAAGGATACCTGCACATGCATGTTTATTGCAGCACTATTCACAATAGCAAAAACATGGAACCAACCATGCTGCCCATCCAAAGAAGACTGGATAAAAAAATGTGGTACATTTACACTATGGAATATTATGCTGCCAAAAATAAGGACAAAATTATGAACTTTGCAGCAACTTGGATGGATTTAGAGTCTATCATACTCAGTGATCTATCACAGAAACAAAGAACTGAGTACCACATGTTCTCACTCATAAGCAAACCCTGAGCATTTACCATAATACTACATGAAAGGAATTGGCAGTAATGGAAGTGGATCACTTCCAGGAGAGGTTGGGAGGGGGCACATAACACTAATAAGAGTACCTGATCCCAAACCAGGTGAAGTGAGGATCAATGGGAGGCGCAAACTTCACCTGTACAATGACCACTTACGTACCTAACCCTGAATTGTACCCACATCTTTAAAATAAAAAAAGTTTAAATTAAATAAAAGAAAACACTAGGCCATTTTCTATAAGGCACTTGTGCATTCATGGATTTTGGTATCCGTGGGGGTTCTGGAACATTTTCTCATAGTACTAAGAGAAGACTGTAATCCAGCACATTATCCATTAGTGGCGAGATTTAGGAAACCTTCTAAGAAAAGCAATTTGTCAGCACCTATCAAAATTAAAAATGCACATTCTCTTTGACCCCATAATTAAATCTCTAGCAACATACACTACAGACTCATACAGATGAAATAATAGATGTAAAAAGATAATCACTGCAAACTTTGGAAAACAACCTACACTTTTATCAATAAGAGAGTAGTTAGGAAAATTATCACTCATCTGTGGAATGTGCAAAGATCTCCAAAATATTATTATTATTACATATTATAATATATTAGTATTAACTAATAATATATTATTAATGAAAAGAATTGTGCAGAACAGTATCTATATTGTATTTCTACAATATTTTATACAATAAATTAAAAAGCAATAACATATACATACATGAGTATATAAATGCATGTACATGCATACATAAACACACACATACCCCATTCTTAAGTGATACAAAAGAAATTAGCCACAGGTTCTGGGAAGAAGTACTGGACAACTGAAAGGCAGTGAGAGGACAGCAAAGGCCACCAATTTTTGCAATATATGTTCCCCCCTCTACCTAAGGGACAGAACACTTGATTATTCAATAAGTGACTAAATTTGAGCCATGAGATGTCAATGCCAGTCATATGTCAGTGTTTATTTGGTTTATGTCTTTTGTGTATCAATAACGATTTTTAAAATTGAAGTTTTGACAAAGGCATATGAGGTAATATTTCAGCCATTTGTAGAGATACAGAATAAAATAGCAACAATCTGTATGAAGAATATCAAATATCTTAATTTCCAAAGCCATATTTTATACCTCTGAACACAATATTCTTGTAAATTTGATAACTCTCATCAGAAAATTCCTACAATTAATTATTGATATTATTAAGACTATTTTGGATAAATGCGAAGATCACTAAAAGCCACCATGAGTTCAGGAAGATTAAGTCATACAAATAAACGATTTCTGTGCTGATGAATGGTTTAATCTTGATAAATAAGGGCAATGTTGTAACAGAGACATCTTAGTTTCAGTGTATTTGACAACATTTTCTGATAAGATAATATTTACTGCTACAGGTGCAATTGTAGCTGATTGAGTTGCCATTACCAAACAAGAGATAAATAGCAAGGTCTTTGATGTCTGCCTGGGAGGACCATAAGTTGCCAGGTCTGTGTTTACCCTTGTTCTGTTAGACATTGTCACCAACTATTTGGATAAACATTAAGAAAGTGTGCTTATAAAATTTGTGACTACTAAGAAGTTAAGAAATTCAACACCATGAAAGACAAAAATCACAATTCAAGAAGATCATGACAAGATTGAAATTATTGTCTAAATCTGAGAATAAATAAGAAAATATATTTAACAGAGGCAAATAAAAACCCTTCACTAGCACTAAAAAATAGGGAGAACTGTATTAACATAGATTTTTTTTTTATACTAAGCTCAATTTGAACACACAATGTGTAATGATTGTCAAATAATATAAAGCAACCTCAGGCAACATTCAAAGAAATACAGTATCTAAGACAAAAAATAATTATCCAGATAATAAGATCACGTGGTGTATCATGATCAATCAAGTATATCTGTCTTAAATTATAAATTGATAAAATTTTCTAATCAACTGGTTGAAATCAGTCTGGTTTATTAGTAGAATCCAGGACTGAACTAGTCCTTTGCCTCTACAGATGATGAAGATCTTCGTCTTTAGATGCTATAATCTATTCCATTGAGAATAGATTGCAATTGGGTTGAGTTTCTTGCTGCTGTTGTTGTTTAGAGAGAGGGTCTGGCTATATTGTCCAGGCTGGACTCCAGTGGCTATTCACATGTGTGATCTTAGCACAATATAGCCTTGAACTTCTAGCCTCAAATGATTCTCTCACCTCAGCCTCCCCAGTGGCTGGGACTACAGGAAGGTGCATACCACAGCGCCTGGCTGGTTGATTTTTTCTAGCCATATATGTGCAACATAGCTAGATCTTGTAAAACAAGTTACATTAGTTGCCAGGTTTTCCTCTCCCTCCTTCCTTCCTTTTTTCCTTCTGTAAGTTTTCACTGTTTACTGTTATATACAAGCATATTGCTCTTTAAGATACAAAATCAATTTGAAAGCCCCTTTCCTTCCATACTTACAATCTCTGCAAATATACTTCGCATGGAATAGGTTCACTACGAAATGTTTTGCCCTCTTTCCTATGTTCAACTTCTTTAAACTTTCTCATAAGTTTTTTGTTTCAAGGCGCACACACACACATAAACACACACACATTTTTTCTTATCTGTAATTTCTTCACATTTGTTTTTTAAGTGATGTGAGAATGTAATCAGTTTTACTGGTGGAGTCAAAGCCCTGATGATATAGGAGGAAAAATTACTTTCACAGCTGATTTTTCTTATGGTTCCATATGAGTTTTAGTGTCCTAAAACTTTACACAGCAGTGCTCAGTAAATATCTGCAGATATCACTGTTTTGTTTAGTATAATTTCAATGCATACAGAAATAATATTTCTATACATGTATAAGAAAATACATTAACTTATTTTCAACTTGTACAATTTCATCTGTGCTCTGGGGTTATAGGGCATTCATTCATTTATTCAACAGATATGTGTTCAATGTCTGTTATATGGCATGAATCGAACTGGATATTATTATTAAATAATCAAAAATAACTATAGTACCTGACTTAAAGGAGTTTGCAGACTTTGATGGTGAGTATAAAACAAGCATAAACTGCAAAGTGGACTATGCATTGTAATAGAAAAGGATGATATTTTATGAAAGCTAAAAGGGCTATTTGAACAATATCTGGGAGCTTGAGAAGCCTTTACTAAAAAAAAAAAATCCATATATATATATGTAATATCCTAAAGAATAAGAAAAAATAATCAGAAGAGTGAGAATTCTAGTCAGATATAACTTGAGAGTCAGCTTCAAGTAATAGGAAACTAGGAAACTCAGATCAAACTTCTTACTGAAAAACTAAAAATGCTGCATAACATGTAAAAACAATATTCTTTAGAAGTATCAAAGATGCTTTTAAGAACAAAGTAGAGAGGCATTACTGGTCTTGCAATCAAAGCTGGCTACACTTGGAAGAGGTTTGCTAACCCTGACTTTGGCAATCCTGAGCAGCTCGTTATTCAGAACAAAAACCTAGGTATCCACAAGCGTGGGGACTCTGATGACTTACTCTGATAAATGGCTTTAGTTGGGAGCCTGAAAGGCTACACTCTCACAACAGGGTGAACTGTGAATAAAGTAGCCCTTGCAAGAACTCTCATCCCAGCTCTATTACTTCATTCTGGGTAGTTCACGATACTTCAAGCCTTGAACTTTAATTGAGAAAGTTCTGCAATATCTAGCAGAAGAAACAAAAACCTACTCTGAAAAAGAAACTATCATTTTATACTTTAAGTTACTCCTATAAAGTGTTTTCCAAACATAAACTGACTATTATAGAGCCAGTGATAAGCAGGTAGGCAAGAAAACAAGATATCAACACTGAGAACCAGTAGAAATAATGCATTCACTCCAAATACTCAAATACCAGAATTAGCCAGACACAGTCCATTAAACAATTATGCTTATTATGTTCTAAGAAATAAAGGCCAAGAAATAAAACTTGAGCTTGAAAATTAAGAAGAAAGTAAAACTTTTTTTGTAACTTTATATCATTTTATTTCAAGAGCATTTATTTTAGACAGCATACAGTTAAATTCTGTTTTCTTTGTACTTATTTTGACATGTTCTACATTTTACTTGGAAGTATTTACTTCAGTAATTTTTTTTTTTTAATTTTTATTTTGAAGGTGTTGGGTACAATTCAGGGTTAGGTATATAAATGTTCATTATGTAGGTACCCTTGTTGATGGGTGTGCCCCCTACTCCCGGCAGATTGCTACTACTATCAATTCCACCTCCCCACTCCCACATCCCTCCCTCTGGCAGTTTCCCACTGCTCAAGGTTCGCTTCTGAGTGAGAACATGTAATACTTAGTTCTTTGTTTCTGTGATAGATCACTCAGTATTATAGACTCTAAGTCCAACCAAGTTGCTGTAAAGTTTTGTCCTTCTTTATGGCTGCATAATAGTCCATCATGAGTATATACTACATTTTTTTTAATCCAGTCCTCTTTCGATGGGCAGCACTGTTGGTTCCATATTTTTGCTATTGTGAACAATGTAATAAACATACGTGTGCAGGTATCTTTTTCATAGAATGATTTGAGTTCCTCCAGGTATATTCCCAGTAGGGGAGTTGTGGGGTCATATGGAAGGTTGGTTTTTAAATGATGCAGCAAGTTTCAAAAAAACAGAAATAAAATTAATTTTTTTTTTTAGTCAGGGTCTCATTCTGTGACCTAGGCTGGGATACAGTGGCTCAATAATGACTCACCCCAGCCTTGACCTCCTGGGCACAAGTAATCCTTCTGCCTCAGTCTCACAAGTAGCTGGGACTACAGGCACACACCACCATACTCGGCTTTAAAATTTTTTTTTTTTTTTGTAGAGACAAGTCTTTGTATGTTGCCTAGGCTGGTCATGAACACAAATAGAAATTCTATATGTAAAAATTATTAACTGAAATTGAGAACAGGATTAAGAGAAGATTAAAGAGAGAACTAGTTAATTAGAAATAGGCTGGCTGAACTATTAAGAATAGCATGGAGGCCAGGTTCGGTGGCTCAGCCTGTAATCCCAGTACTTTGGGAGGCCAAGGCGAGTGGATTGCCTGAGCCCACGGGTTCGAGACCCGCCAGGGCAACTTGGCGAGACCGCGTCTCTACAGTAAATAAAAAAAATTAGCCGGATGTGGTAGCACATGCCTATAGTTCCGGCTACTTGGAAGGTTGAGGCGAAAGGATCACTGGAGCCCAGCAGGTCAAGGCTGCGGTGGCCGGGAGCGTGCCACTGCACTCCAGTCTGGGCGACAGAGTGAGATTCCAACTCAAAAGAAAAGAAAAAATAGCATGGAGAGACAAAGTAATGAAGAAAAAGAAAAACAGGAGCATATAAGATAGAGGATACACTGAGAAGGTTTAATATGCACTTAATTGTGGCAGAAAAGCAGAAGAGAATGGCACAGTGGTCATAGTTTTAAAAAAAAAATGGAGACATTTCTAAGAGTGATGAATGAAATCAATCCACCGTTTCCATAGTCCCAAGAAATCCAAGGATGATAAATACATTTTTCAAAACAAATTCACATGTAGGCATGACATTATAAAAGAGAAAGACCAAATGTGAGAGGAAATCTCAAAAGCAGCTACAGAGAAAAGACAAACAACTTAAAAAAAAAAAAAATCTAGGTGATTGGCAATCACCTTCTTAAAAGAAACAATGGAAACCAGAAGGCAGTTAAGTGATATGTTTGAAGTGATATATTCAGTATGTTGAATACAAAAAAAAAAAAAATTCCAATTTAGAATTCTATAATATATTCAATTTAAAACATTATTTAAAATGAATGTGAAATGAAACATTTTCTTTTGTTTGTTTTTATTTTAGAGCTGAGGGGTACATATGAGGATTTGCTACATAAGTAAAGTATGTGCAGAAGAAGTTTACAGGTTTCTGTTAAGCCCTGTATCCTCCAGTAGTTGACATGGTATCCAATGGTTGGTTGTGTGCCCCCTATCCTCCCTGTCTCCCTCCCCCCATTAGAGTGTCCAGCGTCAGTTGTTCCCACCTTTCTGCTTGAACACCAAATGCTTATGGCCCACTTATGAGTAAGAACATGTGGTCATCCGTTTTATGTTTCTGTGATAGTTCACTTAGAATGATGGTCTTCTACTGCATTCTTATTGCTGCAAAGGACATGATTTTTTTCTTCTTTATGGTTGTATAGTATTCCATCCATTATATGTACCATATATTCTTTATTCAGTCCACTTTTGATGGGCATCTGGGTTGGCTCTATGTTTTTGCTATTGTGACTAGCATGTCAATAAACATGCGTGTGCACGTGGCTTTTGGTAGAGCAATTTATGGTCCTCTGAGTATATTCCCAGTAGTGGGATTGCTGGATCGTATAGTAGCTCAATTTTTAGCCCTTCAAGAAAAAGTCACACTGCTTTCCATAAAAGTTGAACTAGCTTACATTCTCACCAGTGGTGTAGAAACATTACCTTCTCTCCCCAACCTTGTCAACACCTGTTGTTCTTTGACTTCTGAATGATAGCCATCCAATAATTAGTGAAGTTCAGCATTTTTTTCCCCACATGTTTGTTGGCTACTTGGATATCTTCCTTTGAGAACCATCTGTTCATGTATTTTTGCCCATTTTTAAATAGTGTTATTTGTTTTTACCTGTCAATTCGTTTGAGTTCCTTGTAGACCCTGGATGCTAGGCCTTTGTCTGATGCATAGCTTGCAAATATTTTTTTTCCCATTCTGTGGGTTGCTTCTTTACTCTCTTGATGGTTTTCTTTTGCTATGCAAACCTTTTTAGATTGATAACATCCTACCTGTCTGTTTCAGCTTTTGCTGCATTTGCTTTTGAGGAATTTGTCATGAATTCATTGCCTACTCCAATGTCACTTAGTGTTTCCTGTATTTCTCTAACATTCTTATGGTTCAAGATTTTGCATTTAAGACCCTGATCCATTTTGACTTAATTTTTGTATATGGTAATAGGTAGAAGTTCGGTTTCATTATTCTTCTGTGGTTAGTCAGTTTTCCCAGCACCATTTACTAAATATGATTTCCTTTCTCCAATGTTTGTATTTGTCAGCACTGCCAAAGATGAATTGGTTGAAGATCTTTGGTTTTATTTCCAGATTATCTGCCCTGTTCCATTGGTTTATGTGTCTACCAGTTCCATGCTGTCTTGGTTACTGTAGTCTTGTAATATTTGAAGCCTAGAAGTATAATGCCTTCAGCTTTGTTCCTTTTGATGACGATTGCTTTAGCTATTTGGGCTCTTTTTTGCTTCCATGTGAATTTCTACATTGTCTTTTCTAGGTCTGTGAAACACGATGCTGGTAATTTCATAGAGATTGCATTGAACATGTAGATTGCCTAGGGAAAGATGGACATCTTGATGATATTGAGACTTCTAATTCATGACCATGAGATGTTCCTCCATTTGTTTGTGTTATCCTTGATTTCTTTGAGTAGTGTTTTGTAGTTCCCATTGTATAGGTTCTTCGCCTCCTTGGTTAGATGGATGCTGATTTTTTGTGTGTGTGTGTGGATACTGTGAACGAGATTATGCTTTTTATTTGGTTCTAAGCATACTTGGTGGTGTATAGAAATGCAACTGTTTTTTACACATTGATTTTTGTATCCCAAGACATTACTGAAGTTGTTTACCAGTGTATGGATGTTATGGACTTTCTTTTTTTTTTTTTTTATAATTTCTTTTTTTTTATAATCAGTATTTTTTAGTATGATATCGTGGGGTACAGTCAAGGATTAGGTATACAAATATGCTTTGTTCAGGTACCCTTGTTGACAAGAGGTGTCTTCCCGTCCCCAGACAGATATTGACTACCATTAATCCCATCTACCTTCTCCTCCCCCTCCATAGTTTCCCATCTCTGTCAGTCATTTTCTTATAGTATTATCACATGTTCTCACTCATGTAGTGAACTTTGAACATCCAATATAATGTTATGGACTTTCTAGAGTTTTGTAAGTGCAGAATCATATAATCTGCAAAGAAGGATAGTTTAAGTTCCTCTTTTCTTATTTGGATATCCTCAATTTCTTTCTCCTGCCTGACTGCACTGGCTAGGACTTCTAGTTCTAAGTTAAATAGGAGAGGTAAGAGTGGACATCCTTGTCTTGTTCCAGTTCTTAGGGGGAAAGTTTTCAGGTTATGTCCATTTAGTATGATGTTGGATGTAGGTTTGTCATAGGTGCCCCTTATTATTTTGAAAAATGTTTCTTCGATGCCTAGGTGTTCAAGAGTTTTGTTTTGTTTTTTTTTTTAATCAAGAAGGGATATTGGATTTTATCAAATGCTTTTTCTGAGTCTAATGAAATAATCATATGGTTCTTGGTATAACATCTGTTTATGTGATGGATTATGTTTATTGATTTACATATGTTGAACCAGGCTTGCATCCCATGAATGACGCCCACCTGGTCATGTTGGATGATCCTTGAAATGTGCTGTTGGATGCAATTTGCTAGAATCTTATTGAGGATTTTCATATCTATGTTCATCAGAGAAACTGGCCTGCATTTTTCTTTCCTTGTTGGGCCTTTGCCACTTTTGGGTATTAGGATGATATTGACATCATAGAATGAGCTAGGGAGAATTCCTTCCTTCTTGGTTGCCTGGAATACTTTCAGTAGGATTGGTATCAGTTCTTTCTTGCACATCTTATAGAATTCAGCTGAGAAACAATCTCTCCCAGAGCTTTTCTTGGCAGGGAGCTTTCTTATTACTGAGTCAATTTCTTGGATTGTTATTGTTCTATTTAGGGTTTCAGCTTCTTCCTGTTTCATCATGGGAGATTATGTGATGTCAGAAATTCCTCCACTTCCTCTAGGTTTTTTTAGTTTATTCACATGCAGATGTTCATAGTAGTCTCTGATAATCTTTTTGAATTTCTTCAGTGTCATTTGTAGCATAATCTTTTTTATTTCTAATTGTGATTTTTTTGAATTTTCTCTTTTTCTTAAAATAATATGTCCAGAAGTCTGTTAATTTTACTTATCCTTTCAAATAACCAGATTTTCATCTTTTATTCCTTTATATAATTTTTGTTGTTGCTTCTATTTCATTCAACTGTGACTTTGTGACTTTCTACTTTTCTACTAATTCTGACATAGGATTGCTCTAGTCTATCCAATTTCTTTAAGTATGATGTTATTTACTTGAGATCCCTTTATTTTTTGATATGTGTGTGCAATGCTATGAACTTTCCTCTAAGCATTGTTTTTATGGTATCTCAGAGGTCTTGGCATGTTTTTATCTCTTCCTTGATTTCTGTGTTAACCCAAAAGTCATTCAGAAGCATGTTGTTGAATTCCTATGTATTTGTGTGTTTTGAGGGGTTCCCATGTTGCTGACCATATTTACTTTTATTCTGCTGTGGTCTAGAAAGATGCTTGGTATGAGTTTTACCTCTTGAAATTTCTTCATATCTGATTTATGTTTGAGTATGTGATCTATTATGGAGTATGTTCCATGTACTAATGAGAAAAATGCATATTGTGTAGTTGTTGAAGTGTTCTGTAGATGTGTGTTAGGTCCAATTGGTCAAGTACTGAGTTAGGGTTCCAGATTTCCTTGTTAGTTTTTTGCCTCAATTATCTATCTAAGGCTTTTAGTGGGGTACTAAAGTCTCCAGCTATAACTGTATGGCTGTCTATGTCCTCTCTTGGTTTAATTAACAGTTGTTTTATAAATCTGGATGTCCCCATATTGGGTGTGTACATATTCAAAATGGATATTCTCTTAAGGATTGGATGTCTGGGAAGGATTTTAATTCTACTTAATTAATGAAGTAAATGGATATTTCTTACTGATGGATTGAGCATTTTATCATTATGTAGTATCTTTTTAAACTTTTATTTTGAAATTTTGTGTTTTTTTTTAATCTGATATAAGAATGGCTACTCCTGCTCTCTTTTTTGTTTTCCATTTGTCTGGAAGATCATTCTATAGACTTTTACCTTCGTCCTATGGGTATTATTTATGGTGAGATGAGTTTTCGGAAGACAGCATAGGAAGAATCATGTTTCTTTATCCGATTTGTCACTCTGTGCCTTTTGAATGGCATGTTCAGTCTGTTCATATTTAAGTTAATTATATAATTATAATATATAATAAGAGTTTGTTCCTGTCATGTTGCTATTAAGAATCTGCTTTACCTTTTAGTTTTTTCTGGTTGATTTGTATGGTCTGTAAACTCTGTGGTTGCTTGTGCTTTTGTGATAGGTGAAACAGTTATTTCACTTCTGTGCTTAGAACTTTCCTAAGCATCTACTGAAAGGCTGGGCTGGAGGTGGCATATTCTCTTAAGGACTGGATGTCTGGGAAGGATTTTAATTCTACTTCATTAATGAAGTTTAGTTTTGTGGGGTAGAAAATTCTTGGCTGGAAAAAAAAATTGTTTTACTTTTAGGATGCTAAAGATAGAACCACAGTCCCTTCTGGCATAGAGTTTCTGCTAAGAAATCTGCTGAAATTCTGATGGACCTTCTATGGTAGCTGATCTGTATCTTCTCTTTAGTTTCCTTTGGGAATTTTTATTTTATGCTCACCTTGTGGGGATGGATTATTATGTGTCTTGCAGGTGGTCGTGTGTCATATCTCTCAGGAATCCTCTGAATCTCTTACATCTGCATGGACACCTCTCCAGTGAGAAAGGGGAAATTTTAATGGATGACATCTTGAAAAGGCTTATTCCAGGGTGTTTTCAGTTTCCCCTTCTCTCTCAGGGATACCCATCAACCATAGATTTGGTCTCTTTACATAATCCCAAATCTCTTGTAGGTTTTGCTCATTCTTCCTAAACCTTTTCTCCTTGTTTTTTGTTGGACTTGGTTAGTTCAGTAGTTTGATCCTCAAGCTCTGACATTCTTTCCAATGCCTGGTTGATTCTCCTGCTGAAGCTTGCTATTGTGTTTTGAAATTCATGAAAATAATTCATTTCTAGAAATTCAGATTGATCATTTCATATAACGGCCAGCTCAGCTTTCATTTCCTGTACCATTTTCATGGCCAGGATGGTCTGTGTGTCCACCTTCTCGTGGGTCTCATTGAGTGTCTTTGTTACCCATAGCCTGAATTCTATGCCTGTCATCAGGAACAGGTTGGTCTGGATAGGTTCCATTGGTTGGGATTTAGGAAGCCTTTTTGTGGGTGTCAACTCATTAAGGCTAGGAGATTGCTGGTGTTTTTCCACTGGTTCTTCCTCATCCGTGATGGCAGATTCTTTTCTTTTTATTTTCTATTTTGTTGTTTTTTAATTAGATAAGGTTGCTACTACTGGTGGGGTTGCCATTTGTGGGTATTTGGTTTTTGTTTTTATTTTTCCTTGTCTTCCCTGCTGTGGCCTGCCTGTGATAGTAGGGAGCAGCAGTGGCAGGAATTGTGGTGATCTGGGGGAAACCATCTGAAACTGCTTCACCAGTGCAGTCTGACAGAAGTGGTACAAGATCTTTCCTCTAGTTCAGAGTCTTTCCCCTCCCTCTGGGACAGGGGACAGGGGACAGGGGTCCTATCGGGAACTTCAGATTCACCTCCCCTGAGTGCTTGTCTTGTTGGCAGGATTGGCAGGCAGCCAGGCAGGGCCCTGAGGCTCTCTCCTGCACAGGTGCTCTTAGGGGTGTGGATTGGCCTCCTCCTGTCTGGGCAAGATTGCCCCTTTTACCCAGGGGTAGGAGGGAAGTAGTGGGAGTTGTTATTTCTTTATCTGTTGGTGAGTAGGTAGGGCCACTGCCACCTCCACACTGTGTAGATTCATCCCTCCTCATAGATCCTACCCTCTCGCAGGAGGGACTTTGACAGTCAAGGTCGTTTCCTGAGGGCAAGCCACTTCTGCAGCCCTGACACAGGGTTACAACAGCTGCCAGCACCTGGAGAAACTTCCTGGAATTGGTAATTTGTCATATTGCCCCTGCTAGGTGCTAGGGAGGGAGGCAGAAGAGTGCACCTGCTCCTGCAGGGTATTTCTCTTTGAGGCTCTGAGGGTGGGGGGCTGTCCATAGCTGCAGCACAGGACTCCTGGGATTGGGGTTCCCCAGGCTCCACATAGAACCTACTGGTACCTCTGTCTTTATTTAGGAAGAATCAACATTGTTAAGCTGTCCATCCTATCCAAGGCAACCTACAGATTTAATGCATTACCCATTAAATTATCAGCAGCATTCTTCTCAGACATGGTAATGACAATAAAGGAATTCATATGGAAACATAAATGACCATGAATAGCCAAAACAATCCTCAACAACAACGACAACAACAAAACAAAGCAGGAGGTATCACACTCCCAGACTTTAAACTTTATTAAAAAGCTACAATAATCAAAACAGCCTGGTACTGGTACAAGAACAAGTATATAGACCAACGGAACAGGATGGAGATTCCAGAAGCAAAACCTCAATTTCAATTTCTCAACCAACTCATCTTCAACAAAGCCTCCACCATCAACCATTAGGGAGAGGAGAACCTATTCAGTAAATGGTGCTAGGAAAACTGACTGATAACATGCAGAAGACCCCTACCTATCACCATACACAAAAATTAATTCTAAATGGATCAAAGAACTAGACGTAAAACCTCAAACTATAAGAATCTTAGAAAACGCAGGAGACACCCTTATGGAAATTGATACGGGCAGTCAATTCCTATTTAGAACCCTAAATGCCCATATCTTAAGAAATAAGATAGACAAGTGGAACCTCATCAAACTAATGAGCTTCTCCAAAGCAAAAGAAACCATCAAGAGAGCAGGGAGATACCCCACAGTATGGGGAAAAAATATTTGCCAACTGCATATCTGACAAAGGTCTAACAGCTAGGATCTACAAGGAACTCAAATGCGCTGAAAGGAAAAAAACAAACAGCCCTATTAAAAAGTGGGCAAAAGGCATGAATAGACACTTCTCAAAAGAAGATATACAGGCAGCTAACACACACATGAAAAAGTGCTCAGCCTCACTCATCATCAGAGAAATGCAAATCAAAACCACATTGAGATACCACCTAACCCCAGTAAGAATGGCCATTATTAATAAAACAAACAGCAACGGATGCTGGCGAGGATGCAGAGAAAAAGGAATGCTTCTATACTGTTAGTGGGAAGGCAAACTAGTGCAACCTCTTCGGAAGACAGTGTGGTGATTTCTGAAAGAATTAGAAATTGACCTTCCATATGACCCAGCAATTCCCCTATTGGGAATATACCTGGAGGAACTCCAATAATTCTACAAAAAAGATACCTGCACACGTATGTTTGTTGCAACACTGTTTACAATAGCAAAAACATGAAACCAACCATGTTGCCCATCAAAGCTGGACTGGATAAAAAAATGTGGTACATATACACAATGGAATATTATGCAGCCATAGAGAAGAACAAGCATATGGACTTTGCAGCAACTTGGATGGATTTGGAGTCGATCATACTTAGTGATCTATAACAGAATCAAAGAACAGAGTACCATATGTTCTCACTCATAAGTGTACCTGGAACAATTATCATACTCTAAGAAAGTGATTGGCAGTAGTGGGAAACTGTCAGGAGAGAGGGGATGGGATAGGCAGTTGAGGAAAATTCTAGGTACCTCATCAACAAGGGTACCTGCATAATCAATGTTTGTATACCTAACCCTGAATTGTACCCTACATCTTTATAATTAAAAAGTACATATATATTTTAAAAAAGAGAGAAGGGAGCCAGATGTTTAAAGAAATGTGGTCAGAGAGAATATTGAAAAGTAGCAAGAGAGCAGTGGTTTGTCACTTATAAGATAGCCTTGATAAGTTTTTTTAGCAGATTCTTTAGCAGAAACTTTGGAGGTTATATGGCATGAAGATAATATATTCAAGCTGCCAAAAGAAAAATAATGTAAAACAAGAATCTTATATATGGCAAAACTGTGACTGAGAAAATATTAGTAAGACATTCTCCGCTAAACAAAAGCTGCAGGGGTTTGCTTCCATAAGACCAGCCCTGCAAGAAATGGTGAAGGGAGTCCTGCAGGTTGAAATAAAAGGACCCTAGCCAGTAAATAAAGATCTCAGTGACAATTATAAAAGTTAGTACTATTCTAATGACTGTTATAGCTTCACTTTTTGTGTTCTACATAATTTAAGAGACAAATACATTTTTTAAACTAAATATTAGTTAATGGTTTGGGAACACGTATAAAAATGTGATTTTATATTATCAACAACTGAAAGAGATGAGAATAGAGCTGTAAAGGAACAGAGTATTTATGGTATCAAAGTTATAGTAATATAAATTAAAATTGTATAACTTTAGGATGCTAAATGAAGTTCTCGTGGTAACTGCAAAGAATATAAACATAGAATATACACAAAAGAAAATGCAAGGAAATTGTTTCATTTAGCTACAAAAAATCAACTAAATCCAAAAAAGTATTGCAGAAAAAGAACAAAAGAGCTAAAAGTTATACAGAAAATAAATAGCAAAGTGACAAAACACCATTCTTCCTTGTCAGTAGTTCTTTAAATGTGAAGTATTAAATTCTCCAATCAAAAGATGGAGACTGGCAGAATGGATAAAAAACATGATCCAACAATATCCTGTCCACAGGGAATCACTTTCGATCCAAAGACTCAAATAGGCCAAAAGTAAAAATGTGGAAAATATATTTTATGCAGTTAGTAACCATATCATAGCAGATATGGCTACTGATGCAAAGTTGACATGAAATAAAAGAAGTTTATAAGAGACAAATAGGGACATTAGCCATTAATGAAATGTTTACTACAGCAATAATATAATAATTATAAATTTTTACTTATATAACAGACTATCAAAATACATAAAACAAAAATTGATATAGCTGAAAGGAGAAATAACCTGTTCTACAATAATAGCTAAAAATTTCAGTACCCCCTACTGTTAATAATAGATAGGACAACTAGACAGAAGCTAAGGAGATGGAAGACTTGAACATCACAATAAACCAAATAGATCTAGCAGACTTAGAACACTTTACTCAACAACAGCACACACATTCTGGTGGAGTGCCTATGGGACATTCTTTAGGGAGACCATATGTTAAGCCATAGATTGTGTCAATAGATTTAAAAAGACAGATGTCATACAAAGTATCTGCTCCAAACACAGTATAATTAAGTTAGAAATCAATTACACAAAGAAAACCAGACAACTTACAGATTCGTGAAAATTTTTAAAAACACACTTAAAATTTTTTTTATTTTAAAGATGTGGGGTACAATTCAGGGTTAAGTAAACAAATGTTCATTATGCAGGTACCCTTGTTAATGAGGTGTGCCCCCCTCCCCTGACATATTCCCACAACTGCCAATCCTTTTCTTATTGCAATATTGTTCAAGGTCCACTTATGAGTGAGAACATGTAATACTCAGTTCTTTGTTTCTGTGATAGATCACTCAGTATTATAGACTCTAAGTCCATCATCCAAGTTGCCATGAAGTTAATAATTTTGTCATTTTTGGCTGCGTAATATTTCATCATGTATATGTACCACATTTTAAAAATCCATTCCTTTTTGATGGGCAGCATGGTTGGTTCCATGCTTTTGCTATTGTGAACAATGCTGCAACATAACCTCTGTGGAAAACAGTTTGGCGATTCCTAAAAGATCTAAAAATCGATCTTCCATATGATCTCACAATTCCTCTACTGAGAATATACCCAGAGAGTTCAAATCACTCTATGAGAAAGAAACCTGCACATGTATGTTTATTGCAAAACACACTCTTAAACAACAAAGAATAAGTCACAAGGGAAAATTGGAAATGCTTATATATGAATAAAAACAAAATACAACATACCAAAATATATATATATTTTGTATATATAACATGTGGCAAAAGTAGTGCTCGTGAGGATTTTTATAGCTACAAATGCATTTAACCAGAAGAAAGGCTTTGCATTAACAACCCAATTATATAACTTCAGGAACAGAGAAAAGAAGAAAAAACTAAACACAAAACTAGCAGAAGGAAGGTAATAATAAAGATTAGAGTAGATTGAATGAAATAATAAATAGAAAACACTAACAAAAATCAACAAAACCAAAAGTTGCCTCTTTAAAAAGATCAAAAAAATTGAAAAATCTTTAGCTAGATTAGCTAAGAAAAAAAGAGATGACTCAAATTACCAAAATTAGAAATGGAATGAGGGACATTGCTACCAATTCTACATTTAAAATAATATAAAAGAGTAGTGTGAACAACTATGATCTAATAAACTGGATAATGTAAATAAAAGGGATACATTCCTGAAAAACAAAACATCAAAAGACAAAATCATAAAGAAATAGAAAATCTGAATGGATATATAACTAGGAAAAAGATTGAATCAGTAATTTAAAAATTTCCTGAAAAAGAAAACCTCTAGAACTGATGGATTTAATGGTGAATTTTACCAAACATTTAAAGAAGAACTAAAACCAATCCTTATCAAAGTGTTTCAAAATTGAAGAGAAGAGAACACTTCCAAGCTCATTTTATAAGGCTATCGTTAACCTGATACTAAAGTCAGACAGACACACCAGAAAAGTAGACACTTATTAATATTATTAATTAATATTCATGCAAAAATTATCAGCAAAGTACTAGCAAACCAAGTTCAACAGCACATTCAAAGGATTATATATCATGACCAAGTGTGATTTGTTCCTGGAATGAAAGAATGATTCAACATATAAAAATCAGTCAACGTAAAACACCACATTAACAGAACGAAGGAAAAGCAAAGTACATGGTTGTCTCAACTGATGCAGAGATAGTACTTGACAAAGCTCAACATATTTTATGATAAAAAATTCAACATACAGGTAACCCCTTCTGGTCCCCTCCCGCTGTGGGAGCTTTTCTGTCCTCTCAATAAATCCTGCTTTCAAAAAAAAAAAATTAAACATACTAGGAATAGAAGAAAAGTACCTCAACATAATAAATATAAAATATGAAAAACTCACAGTGAATACTATAGTCAATGATGAAGTATGTAATCTAATATCAGGTACAAGACAATGATGCTCCCTTTCACCACTTTCATTCAACGCATTACTAGGCACTCTAGTGCAATTAGGAAATGAAAAGAAATGAAAGACATCCGAATCGGAAAGGAAAAAGTAAAATTATCTCTGTTTGCAGATGATATTACCTTAGAAAACCCTAAAGATTCCACAGGAAAAAAAACTGTTAGAACCAATAAATAAACTTATCAAAGTGGAACATACTAGTCATTACACTAGAGCCAGTTGCATTTCCACACATTGACTGTGATAAATCTCAAAAGGAATTTAAAAATTATGAATTAGTAAACCCAAGGATTTGAAAGACTTGTAAGATGAAAACTACAAAACATTGCTGAAAGAAATAAGAGAAGACCTAAATAAATGGAGGGATATCCCATGTTCATAAAATAGAAGACAATATTGTTAAAATTTCAATACTGCCCTAAACAATCTACAGATTGAATGCAATTCTTATCAAAACCCCAATGACATTCTTTACATAAACTCTAAAATACATGCTAAAATTTATACCAAATTTCAAGAGACCCCAAAGAGTCACAACAGTCTTGAAAAAAACAAACCTGGGGGAGCCACAGTTTCTGACTTCAAAACTCACTGCAAAACTACAGTAATCAAAGCAGTGTTGTATTGAATAAAGAGCCCAGAAATAAACCCTTGCATATAGGGTCACATTATTTTCAACAGGAGTGCAAAAATCATTCAATGGGGTACAAAATCACTATTTTCAACAAATGGTGCTGGGAAAACAAGAAATCGACATGCCAAAGAATGAATTTTGACCCTTGCCTAACATCATATACAAAAATTAACTCAAGATAGACCAAAGACCTAAATCTAAGCGTCAAAATTATAAAACTCTGAAAACAAGTCATGGAACAAAACTTCAAATTTGGACTGGGCCCGGTGGCTCAGCCTGTCATCCCAGCACTTTGGGAGGCCAAGGGGAGTGGATTGCCTGGGTCTGAGGGTTCGAGACCCACCCGAGCAACTTGGCGAGACCTCGTCTCTACAATAAAATAGAAAAAAAATTAACTGGGCGTGCCTGTAGTTCCAGCTACTTGGAAGGCTGAGGCGGAAGTATCGCCAGAGCCCAGCAGGTCGAGGCTGCAGTGGCCGGGAGTGTACCCCTGCACTCCATCCAGTCTGGGCAGCAGAGTGAGACTCCAACTCAAAAAACAAACAAACAAACAAACAAAAAAACCCACTGAATATGGCAGTGACTTCTTGGATATGACACCAAAGGCGCAGGAAACAACTACACAAAAGTGGACTAATTTGGATTTCATGAAATTTAAAAACTGTGTTTCAAAAGACGCTACTAACAGAATAAATAGGCAACTCACAGAATATGAGAAGGTATTTACAAATCATGTATGTGATATGATAATGGATTAATATTCAGAATATAATGGGAATCCTAAAACTCAACAACAAAACAACCAAATTTAAAAACTGGAAAACTTGAAAATCAATTCTCCAAAGAAGATAAACAAATGTCCAATAAGCACATGAAAAGGTGGAAGGGAATGGGAAGGGAATGGGAAGGGAAAGGGAAGGAAAGGAAAAGAAAAGAAAAAGTTTTGACCAGAATGTGGATAAATTGGAACACTTGTTAACTCTTGATGGAAAAATAAAATGAAACAGCTGCTGTGAAAAAAAGTATAATTGTTCCTCAAGAAATAAAAAATAAAACTACCATATGTTCCAGCAACTTCACTTTTGAGTAGATATTGAAAGAATTGAAAGCAGAGTTCCAAAGAGGTATTTGTACACCCATGTTCGAAGTGGCATTATTCACAATAGCTAAAATGTGAAAATAACCCAAATGTCCACCAAATTAAGAATGGATAAGAATACATAATATACATATGAGTATTACCTCAACGAATATCCAGCAAACCCACTACTTGGTATCTACCCATAAGAAGAGAGGTCGTTATACAAAAAACACATGCACAATTCACTATTGCAAAGATATAGAGCCTAAATGTCCATCAACTAATCAGCAAACAATGAAAATGTGGTATATATATACTGTGCTACATATAATAGTATTGCATGGTACAGATATACCACATTTTTTATTATATATATAAAACAGTAGAATATTATTCACCTTTAAAAAGGAAGATGACTTTGACACATGCTACAATATGGGCAAACCATAAGAACGTTATGCTAGTGAAATAAGTCAATATGGGCAAACTATAAGAATGTTATGCTAGTGAAATTTTACCCAAGTTGCTGCAAAAGGCATTGTTTTGTCAGAAAAAGACAAATACTTTATGATTCCACTTATACGAAGTAGTTAAAGTCATCAAAAACATAGAAAGTAAAATGGTGATTACTGGGAGCTGGAGGGAGGTGGTCATAGGAAGTTAATGCTTATTGGGTATACATTTCAGTTTTATAAGATGAAAATAGTATTGGAAATGGATGGCAGTGATAGTTACACAACAATACAGCAGTTTTAAAAATAATTTTATTTATTTTAATAGCTTCAAGGGTACAAACGAGTTCTGATTACATGGCTGTTTTGTGTATTGGTGAGGAAGTCTGGGATTTAAATGCAGGGGGAGTGAGTCCACATTGTACCTGACAGGTAATTCTGCATTTGCCCCTCACTTCCCACCCTCCCCTTTCTGAGTCTCCAGTGTCCATGACACCCTTCTAAATGCCTTCACAGACCCTTAGCTTAGCTCCTACTTATAAGCGAGAACATGTGGCATTTGGTTTTCTGTTCCTGCATTACTTCACTTACGATAATGGTCTCTAATTTTACCCAAGTTGCTGCAAAAGGCATTGTTTTGTTCTTTCTTATGGCTGAATAGTATTGCATGGTACATGTATACTGCATTTTCATTATTTACTGATCAGTTGATGGACATTTAGGTTCCCATCCTTGCAATAGTGAATTGTGCTGCTATAAACATAAGGAGTACATGTGTCTTTTTGCATAATAGCCTCTCTTCTTTTGGGTAGATACCATGTAGTGTGTTTGCTGGATCAACTGGTAGAACTACTTTTAGTTCTTATTTCTCCATATTGATTTCCATAGAGGTTGTACTAATTTACATTCCCACTGACAGTGTATAAGTGTTTCCTTTTCACCACATCCACATCCACATCTATTGCTTTTTTTAAAAAAATAGTAGTCTTTCAGGCTGGCATAAAGTGGTATCTCACTGCAGTTTTAATCTGCGTTTCCCTTATGATTAGTGATGTTCAGCATTTTTTCATATGTTTGTTGATAATTTGTGTATGTTCTTTTGAGAGATGTTTGTGCATTCATTTGCCCACTTTTCAATGGGGTTATTTGCTCTTTTCTTGCTGATTTCTTTGAGTTCTTTGTAGATTCTAGATAATAGTCCTTTGTTGCATGCATTGTTTGTGAATATTTTCTCCCACTATGTAGGTTGCCTATTTACTCTGTTGATTATTTCTTTTGCTATGCAGAAGCTTTTCAGTTTAATTAAGTCCCACTTCTTTATTTTTTTGTTGTTGCTGTTGTTTTTGGGGTATTAGCCATAAATAATTTGCTTAGGTTAATGTCCAGAAGAGTTTTTCCTAGGTTTTATTCTAGGATTTCTAAGGTTTCAGGTCTGATATTTAAGTCTTCAATCTGTCTTGAATTAATTTTT
>CAUYQG010146368.1:0-26896 GCA_963574415.1 Tarsius wallacei
TGGTAGCACGCGCCTGTAGTTCCAGCTACTTGGAAGGCTGAGGCGGAAGGATTGCCGGAGCCCAGCAGGTCGAGGCTGCGGTGGCCGGGAGCGGCCACTGCACTCCAGTCTGGGCAACAGAGTGAGACTCCAACTCAAAAAAAAAAAGAAAGAAAGAAATTCTAGCTTACAGTTGTGAAAAATCCCACCTTTATAATTTTGTTCCTTTCTTTAGCTCAACAAAAAGACTAAACATATTAATGGTAAAATACCACACATACATTTTTAAAAGAATAAGATTTTAAGCTTTAACTTTGTTTCTCAGCTTCTAATAACTTTCAAAAAGTTATAATCATTATTAATTACTTATTATAAACTTAATGCACAAGATGCTGTGCCACTAACAGAGATGGATGAACAAAGCCTCTTCCCTCAGAAAGTCCTTAATCTCTTGGCTGGGCGTGGTGGCTCACATCTATTCCCAGCACTTTGGGAGATCAAGGCTGGAGGACTACTTGAGCCCAGGAGTTTGAGACCAGCACAGGCAACATGGCGAGTCTTCACCCCACAAAAAAAAAAAAAAAAAATCAAAAAATTAGCTGGGCACGGAGGCACACACTTTCAGTCCCAGCTACTCGGGAGGCTGAGGTGGAGGACAGCCCAAGCCCAGGAGGTTGAGGCTGCAGTGAGCCTTGATCATGCCACAGCCCTCCAGCCTGCATGACAGAGTGAGAGCTCAACTCCAAAAAAAAAAAATTCCTTCCTATCCAAACTACCACTATCTGCTACCCAAAACTCAGAACCAAACATGGTATATCAGGAAATGCAAATCTTTTGATATCCACACTTACTTTCTAAAGGCTAGATATCCAAACTGTAAAGTCAAAAAGATTTGGACAGCAAGAGGTAGTTGTATATGACTCTGAATTACTGGTGTTCAATTTAATTCAAGTACTCAGAAATGAATAAGTACTTGCTAAAGCTCCGTATTTAAAGGAGTGGGAGCAGGCTGTGTAGACCATAAAAGAATTTCATATAATGAACTAAGAAAGAAGACAGATGACATAGGTATGGTTAATCAAACTGTCTCCCAGCAGTCATACTTCATATTAAGGAAAGGCAAGTAGGAAACCAAACCAAATAAAACACCCAAAAAGTGCAAGAATGAATAATTAATAATGACCATTTATTAAGCCATATTTCAAAACCTTCAGTTCTCCTCCAATGACGTCACATCATTTAGTCCCTGAACATGCACAAGTACAAAAGGAAAGCTCTCTCTTACGTGAAAAGACAGAAGTTGTATCCTGAGAGGCAGCCTATTCTAAAAGGGATTAACTGCTACCATTCCAACCTTTCACAATTTAGCTTGCACAATTGCCAGGATACGAAGCAAAACAACACACTTAACTCTCACCTGCATATAACAACAACAAAAAAATAACCTTTTGCATCTATGCAGCTACTTACATGTTTAGATGTACTAACGACACTCAAAAATACCTTACCCAGGGAGAGCAGTTCTCACCAGACGCTAATCCTGCTAGCACCTTGATCTGGAACTTTCCAGCCTCCAGAACCATGAGAAATACATTTCTATTAGTTACAAATGATCTGTCTAAGGCATTTTGTTATGGCAGCACAAACGCACCAAGACAGGTCGTGAGGCAAAAGTACGGCTGGCATAGTCCAGGAATACAAAGGAAACCAGTGCGACCAAAGAGAAAGGAGCTGGCAATAAGTGGTCCGATATGGTCCCCACCAATCACATGTGGCTGCTGAGCTAACCCTACCAGAGATGTGCTATGTGTAAGATACACCCCTGATTTGGAAGGCTGTGCATGAAAAATTACCGAAAAAAACTTATACTGAATATATGTTGAAGTTTTATATTGGTTACATGTTGTTGAAATGTTTGTGACATGTTAAATGCAATGCCATTAAATTAATTTCACGAAAAAAAGCTTAAGTTATACAGTCTCACAATATTAGGGTTTACTTTATATTATATTATATTTGTTACTATATTTATTATATTTAATTAAAATATACTCTTCAACCTAAGAATCTATCACAGGAAAATACTCCCACATGTGCAAAAAGTGACATGTCATAAAAAGGATGTCTGTGTCTACCCAACCCTCTCCCATAGACACTGTGAAACCTTGAGCAAGGCACTGAACTTCCACTTTCATTGAGGCACTATTTCTAATAATGAAAAGAGACAAAAAAAGTGCATCAATAGTAAGAAGGCAATCTCATACTTAAGAAGTACTATGAAACAACCTGAAAAAAACAGATCCCCCCAAAATGGAAGTAGATCAATGTCTTGATAAGAAAAGATCTCAAGGATATATCACTAGTGAAAAAGCACATTGTGGAAAGTAAAATAAGACCAGATTTATGTTAAAAATACTTACAAGACTAAACCAAAATTTTATTTACATGTTTCCATTAGTATGAATTTATATTAAGTAAAAAGCAAGGGAAAAGGCCTGATGGGATCCACACCAAATTGTTTGTTTTTTGTTGTTGCTTGTTTGGGGTTTTGTTTTTGTTTATGAATCGGAGTCTCACTTTGTCTCCCAGGCTGGAGTGCAAGTGGCATGCTCCTGGCCACTGCAGCCTCAACCTGCTGGGCGCAGGCGATACTTCCACCTCAGCCTTCCAAGTGGCTGCTATTACAGGCTCGCGTCATCACACCCACCTAATTTTTTGATTTACGATAGAGACATAGGCTCACCGAATTGCCCAACCTGGTCTTGAACCCCTGGACTCAGGTAACCCTCTCACCTTCACCTCCCAAAGTGCTAGAATTACAGGCATGAGCCATCATGCCTGGCCACACCAAACTGTTAACTGCTCACTTTGGAAAGGGAACTGGGTTTGAATGAAAACCAATTCGGATATTAATTTGTTGTTATTGTTTCAGTTTTCATTGAGAATGTTTTCATGTGTAACTTGCATAACAAGCTACATTAACTGTTAATATGTTTAGGTCTAAAAAATGTACAGCCTTAACACTGTAAAAAAAAGGGGAGAAGGGAGGCAGACATCTCCAATTCTTCCTTCCCTTACAAAACATCACCTACCTAAGTCAACAACTGTGAAACATGAATAAGGTAGACTCTGCTGTAAGTGCAAACATTAAGTGGGCCACACAAATTGGTCATCTCGATATACGATAAGTAAACAAAGTATGCAGCAGGGTACATACAGATATATACTGAAAATCCCTTAGAACAAAGCCATTTGGGGTAGGGAGGGATAGGCACTTCTAAAACAAATAGGAATGCATGGTTTCAAATCCTATCATTTTAGAATAATGCTTTAGGCCATATTTCTTAACATAGCCTGAGTTAATACACCATGTAGAGTGTAGCATACACTTTTGTTTAAAGTACAAATAAAACGTATGCACAAATTGAATATCTGTAAGATGAAACATCAAACTGCTCACATTCTCTCACACTGATGAAAACCAGTGGGGAGAAGCACAGAGACAATCCTGGAGTGTTGAATTTTCTGTCACAAAAAGCATGCTTCACTAATTTTTTTTTTAAACTTCCTTGGGGAGGTGGGTCCTCTCTCTCTCTCTGAATAAACTATATTTTCCAATCTAAAAAAAAATTCAATCTGCTAAAGTCAGTTATCTTAAAATTTCCATCTAAAAAAGACTACTCTTTCTCACTTTTACCTCCAAGAATATAATGGAAAACTAAAAACAGCAACAGCAAAGAGCAATCTCTGACATCAAAATGTTTTATTTCTTAACCTTAGAGGAATGAGTCATACAGGCCCTGCTTATAAACTTTAAGAAATGAAGCCATGGCACGAGGAAAACGCTAATACATGTAAGAATAAAAAGGCATTCAAATTAAATCAATATGGGATTTATTCACTCTCATCTTCAATTATTTAGCCTTGGTTTCAAATGTTTATTTATAAACTAAGGTATCTATTCCTACTACCACTGCACTGTAACTTAGAAGGCAACAGATTTAATAATCATTCATATAAGGGCATAAAGAAAACTTTAAATTCTCTGTATGAGAAATGACACATGTACAAGGTTATTTACTGCAGCATTGCTTGTAATAGGAAAAGACTGGAAACAATCAAAGGGTTCCTTAACAGAGGAATGGCTAAATTATGGCACATGACCCAATGGAAAGCAAGCTACTGGGGGAAAAAAAAAGGACACTCTTTATACACTGCCATGAAAAATACCTAAGACCTATATCAGATGAAATACACACAAGGTAGAGAACAACATATAAAGTATGCTACCTTTTGTGTAAGAAAGCCTCAGATTAGGAATATTTGACTTTACATAATGAAACACTGGAATGATATACAAGAAAATAGTAAAACTGTTTACCTCTGGTAATAGAGGTAGCTCTCTCAATTATTTGTTATATTACTTTGATTTATTTAACCATTGAATACAGAGATAGATTTAACTGTGTAAGCTTTTGAAAGTCACTTCACCTACCAATCAAAGTGTAATATTTACCTTCAAGAGTTATTGGACAGCAGGGCGCAGTGGCTCACGCCTGCAATCCCAGCACTTTGGGAGGCCAAGGTTAGAGGACTGCCTGCAGGTTCAAGACCAGCCTGGTAAACATGGCAAGACCTCGTCTCAACAATAAATCAAAAAATTACCTGGGTGTGGCGGCACACACCTGTAGTTCCAGCTACTTGAAAGACTGAGGTGTAAGAATCGCTTGAGCCCAGCAGGTCCAGGCTGCAGTGGCCAAGAGCATGCCACTGCACTCCAGCCTGGGCAACAAAGTGAGACACTGACTCAAAAAAAAAAAAAAGAGTTGTAGGACAAGACACCACACGTAAGTGCCAAGAATAGGTGCACAACCCACCTATGATGGCTATGTTTCTACTCAATCTGATTAAGAAAAATACATTATTAAATTTTTCTATCAGAACATTCTTATCTACCACGTAGGTTTAAAACTAGGTTAATTAGACAAGTCATTACTGAAACAAACAGATATTAATTTCCTAATTAAAATGGATGTGAGTAAGATTTAAGATGTATCCTAAAATAAATAGTATTACAGTTATATAGGAGAATTATTCTTAGGAAATGTATACATAAGTATCTAAGGTTAAAATGACAAGATGCTGTAACTAGCATTCATACCGACCTAAAAATGTACTACTTTATGAGATTTTTAGATTTTATGATCCATTCTAAATTCAGATACACAAAGAGAATTTGTTAAAATTTAATTTGCCTTCCTCTGTGCCAGAGATGCTAGTTCAGTAGAAGAAGGTGGAGCCTAAGTATCTGTATTTTATAACTTCTCCATATGACTGTGGTGCACACCAAAGTTTGAGCATCTTGTCTGTGGATTATGTTAGAGACAAGTCTTACATAAACCGCTCTTCAATAGAAGCTGTTCCATGCCCTTCATTATTTCAGTGGTCATTCCAGGAACTACTCTCATTTTATTTGCATTGTTTTAATACTTAAGAAAATGAAATCTTCATTCCAGTTCACAAGAAAGCACTGTAAGCTACTATAAACTTTCAGTGTAATGCAAGCAACCTAAATCAATAGTGCTCTAAAAGTTATTTCTATGTCAGAATATTTTCCCCAAAATGCCTAGGGCAACCTATCAAAGTATATTTAAATAACAATGGCCCAAAAATAAAAAATTAAAATTAAAAAAAAAAGTCCCCCAAAATGACAATTTTCCTCCAAACAACCTAAAACCACAACTCATCCTTACCCATCAGCAAAAGTTGAACTTAAACACTGGAAAACCTTAAATTTACAGACAAAAGCCTTAAAAGAAAGGCAAACAGTATTTTATAAACCAGTTAGAGAGATAAATCAATGACTACTGTTTTGTAAACTAAAAAGCCAAAGAATGATATGCATAGTTTCTGAAGAAGTCATTTGGCTTTTTTTTTGTTGTTGATTCATTAACTCTAAAATGAGCAAAAAAGACATAGTAAAGATATACTGAAAAGATGTTACAAATTTTAAACTCTGGTAATCATGTAATTCCCACAGAAAATATTAAAAAGCCTTGGGGAAAATGCTTTGTCCCCAGATAGACAGCAGAAACTGTACAAACTCAGACACTGAAACAAAAAGCTCCAGAAATTTTTATTTCAGCCGGGCTTGTTGGCTCAGCCTGTAATCCCACGCCTTTGGGAGCCTGAGGTGAGTGGACTGCCTGAGCCCGCGGGTTCGAGACCTGCCTGGGCAACTTGGCAAGACCTCATCTCTACAATAAATCAAAAAAATCAGCCAGGCATGGTAGCACGTGCCTGTAATTCCGGCTACTCAGAAGGCTGAGGTGGAAGGATCGCTGGAGCCTAGCAGGTCGAGGCTGCAGTAGCCGGGAGCGGCCACTGCACTCCAGTCTGGGCGACAGAGTGAGACTCCAACTCAAAAAAACAAAAAGAAAAAAATAAATTTTTATTTCAAATACTATGGTAGTAACTAAAGACAATTTGAATTTGAAGAAAAAGTTTCAAAGGGGAGGAAAACTGAAGAAATTGAAGAAAGTGAGATCACCAGAACTCAAAGAGGTGTGATGCCTTAAACTGACAAGTTAACAGCCTCTAGTAAAGAGGATTTGGGTAGTTATTGTCAAGTGTTTCATTACAAGACACAAGAGTCACAGACAAATGGAAAGCCTCATCAGGGTTGTATGTGAAATTATAAATCATAAATATTTATTATACTATTTCTATAAGGAGATGCACTCATTCCAAGTTCTAATCATACACATATACACATTCACACACACACACACCGGAATTCCTTTTTTTAATCTATGAAGTATGTATAAGTTTACTAGCAGAAATGAGATTTTTAAAATTTATTTTCAAGACCGGTTGTTTTTATAACTATCCCCTGACTTTATGAACAATTAAAATATATAGAAAAGCAAAGACAACTGTGAGGGGGTGGGGGGGTGAAGGATGACCAAGATCCATTAAGTGCTTTGCAGCAAAAAGGTCCAGTGGGTTTTCCACCAAGATCCCCCTCTCCAATCAGCGTGGGGTTATCATTAGCTGGGTATTTTTAAGGTCATACCACATTTTTCTACTGAAACCAAACATGAGTGAGGAACTCTCTCAGCTATATGATCTGTTTGGCTATTCTTCTCCTGAATAATAACCCTGTTCCCCAGGAATCCTGTGTGTTCACAAGGATTCGCTAAGTGGGTCCAATATAAATTTTTAGCAGTGTCTTAGCCTTTAAAACATACCAGACATTCATAAGTATTAGAGAATTTGCCCAGGTATATAGCCTGGCAGATAGCAAGTAGTTACAGAAATATGTAATATGGATCGTGAAAGAAGTCTCATTTCCTTAAAGACTAGGAACTAATAAACTCATTCATTCAATAAATATTTGCTGAGTGCATTCTATGTGCTGAGCATTATTCCATATCCTGGGTACACAACAGTGAAAGAAAAACTGTAACACAGTCAAACGTCCAGCTTCTCAGTTAATTTACAGCTAAGACGTGACTCCCCATAAAAAAAAACCAGAAGTCGATGAATTATCTTTTCCCTTCCTAATGAATAAATAAGACCTTACAGTCTCATAGATATGGAAAGGGCTATGCTTTTCCAGTTCAACTATCTCTTTCTTTAGATTAAAAATTTTTTAAAAAGAGACACACACACAAAGCTTAAGTGATTTGCTTAAGATCACTCCGTTAGTCGGTAAAACAACTAAAATTAAAAGTTAGGTCTCTAAAGTACCAGTCACATAGGTTCTTTATTCTTCCACTAGTCTATAGAACAAGGTCACCGTAATACACTGAGAACACACAGTACTTTTTCTTTATGGCATTCATTTATTACATATTTCTGTAACTACTTGCTATCTCCCAGGCTATATTTTCAGTATCAAGCAGAGCCTGGTACCTTGGTAAATTCTCTAATACTTGTTGAATGTCCAGTATGTTTCAAAGGCTGACACTCCTAAAAATTTATATTGGACCCACTTAGCGAATCCTTGTGAACACAAAGCTCTAACACAGATATGTGCTCAATATTTTGAAATTTAATAAATCAGTTTATAAAGTTAAAAGCCCAACAACACATAATAAAGTCAAAATTCAATTCAAAATGGGAATCCCAGCAAAATTAATCAAGTCTAGTCTTGTTAGAAACAGATTTTATACCTTTATTGACACATTTTACTAACTCCTCTATAGTCATTTATCTTGCCTGAAAAAGCCAATTTCACAATTTATATTTTTCTTGGGCTAAGTTTACAAAATGACATTTAACATGCAAAAAGCATATTATTAGGAGAAAAAAAGAATGCTAAAAGAGTATTTAAAAGCACAGCATAAGCCTAGTCTAGTATGCTGACACTCTGAGGCTTACAAAACCCATTAAAATTGCCATCAGAAATCCCTATCACAAATCAATGTTTCTATTATACAAGACATGGTTATAGCTCAAAAACAACACATCCCATAAATTATGATTGTTAACCATATAAAGTAATTTCAGTTATCACTTTAGCTTCAAAACATACTTAACAAGATAAAGTGATTTATTTCCTAATACCTTAGCCAAGTAATTTTTAAAGCCTCATTCGAGTAACATTACTAGTCAAAGAACTAATTTTACAGAAGAATAAAGATGCTACAAACATTTCTAACTTTATACAAGGATTTACTCTTCAGCAGATGACTTCCACTGCCAAGGGCACAGAGGATGATACTATTCTAAGCCAGCGCTAATAAGCCTGACATTTCTTCAAGCTCCACTATTAAACTATGAAAGAGTCCAATTTGTTTGCAAATAAAATATAAGATCTTAACTATGTACTAGGTACATACAGGTAACTTCTTCTCCGGACGAAATCTTTCCATAGTAATATAGAAATGCCTTGTTTTTGATAACGTAAAGCAGTAAGTCCCTTGAAGGTTCCAGGGACAGTGAGCACATATCTGATTTAGGTCACTGTGCTTTGCAGAGATGAACTCTTCTAAGTTACTTTTATGGTACAGCCAATCACTGTCTTCTAAGTTACCTAATCTTCCAAGCTAATGGCTACAACTTACACAGGGTCAGAGCGTAGCAGACTTGGGAAGCAACATACACACTTAGTTGCAAATGAAAATACCAAAAGAGGAACGCAACAATCAGTTTTCAACGTTCTGCAATGTTAGTAAGAGATCATACTCTTAGGATATATGGGGATAGATGAGTGAGTACATACACATCTTAGAGAATAAATCTTCAGCAATATGCTCAGGTAGAGGTAGCCCTTTCACTTCATTTCAGGAAAGATCCAAAGATGCTTCCTTCCATTTGAAAAGAGCTTTGCCTGTTTAATATTACTAAATATGCCAACTTACATGTAACTATAATAATAATATGATTAATACATCAAATCACTGCTTCTAATCATCATTTTAACCAAAACTTAAGTACATATGAACATGTTGTTCATATGAACAACAACTAGAGAAAAAAAAGTAACAAGCAGCACTCCTCTGATTTCTGGACTCAGGATTCCTTTACATTCTTAAAAATTCTTAAAGACCTCAAAGGGCCTTCATTTATATGAGCTATATCTCTATATTCACCACAACTGAAACTAAACTGAATGTTAAAATATTTATTTAAAATCATTTAAAAAATACTAAAGTCATTACATATTTACATAACATTTTAATGAAAAATAACTTTTTTTTTCTCATCAGTACAGTGGCATGATCACAGCTCACTGAAGCCTCTATTTCCTGAGCTCAGGCAACCCTGTGCCTGGTGAACTTTTTTATTTGTGTGTTACTTTTGAGCTATTACTGTATGTTTTGTATAATTTTTTTTATTTGTGCATTACATTGCTATGCTGCCCAGGCTGGCCGCAAACTACTAGGCGCAAGCAATCCTCTCACCTTGGCCTCCCAAAATGCTGGGATTACAAAGCTTGAGCAACCTTACGCAGCCAAAAAATAATTGTTTTCTTTTTTGTTTGTTTTTTGGGATTAGAAAATATAGTTTATTTAGAAAGTAAATTGAAGAAGGGGGGGGGTCACCTCCCCAAGGGAGGGGAGGGGGGCCATAGCTCAAAGAGCAACATGGCCACACCATAGCTTGGCAAGGCAATGGCCACAATGGCCGGGCAATGGTCAAAAATAATTATTTTCAAGAACAAAAAAATGTAGTGAGAAGAATGACTGTTTTACGTTTTTACAAATCTCTTTAATATCTAGCTTAACAGAAGACAACTTAATTCTCATATATCTATTAATACTTCTGTGGTCAATCTGATGTGATCTCTTCTTTCACTGAAGTGCATTTAAAAATCCAGGTTCACAGACACTCTGTTGGAAAGGAAGGACTACTTAAATACCCTTTTCAGGTAACCATGGATATTCCCCTTTGATATTTCACAAAAGTCAACAAGTAGTCATTTCCTTAAAGGTTAGTTGCTATGTGGAATCTGAAACTATTTCAAGGGAACTTTTCTATACTGTTACATCAAAATCATTTGTCTACCATGTACTTTTAATGGTTCTCAACATTTTTGGAAAATACATGCTCACTGGGTATTAGAGCTTTTCCAAATGTCACATTTTATTATACAATACCAAAAATAAAAAACAAATGTTAATATCAACAACAAACTCATTAGTAAAGTCCAAGTACTGGGAAACTGTCAAAGTCAGGCTGGTACCAGACACAAGTTTTCCAAAGTTCTAATTCTTGTGCAAAAACTTGAACTATTATCATTGGTAACAAATACTATTCGTTGCTTTTCTTGAAGTGACAAGCTCACTTCGATTCATTTTTGAGGAAACAGCTGTCAAATGTCCGAGTTTGAATAACCAGTCTGTCAGCTGTTCAAGTAAAAATGGTGTTCTTTAAAAAAAACAGTAGGTTGAGTTCACAATTTAAGCAATCAAATCAGTGAGTGCTTTTTCTCCAAACAACCACTACATTTGGGTATGTAGCAGAAGTGCTTTTATGAATGTTTCCTATTTTGTCATTCAGCATATTAAAACCACGCACAACGGCTGAGTTGTAATAAAATAACTAGTTTTCACTGCTTCATCAAAGACATTCTTTAGTGAAAATTTCATTGTATTATTTTTACACTGAGAGTGCCTACTAGTACTGTTTGGTGCCTCTGCCCTGCTTTACACTAAGGTACCAGCAGTCTTCCTTACCACTGCTTTGGCATCATCAGGATAAATTTAAATACAGTGAAAAGACAAATAATGTCTGTATTATTATGGAAAGTTTGGACCTTGCAGACCCCCTGAAAGGATCTCAGGGATGCCCAGTCCATGAGATAGTACTTTGTAAACTCCTGCAAAGAGTACAGGTTTTAAATAAAGGATTGCAGAGTTGTGGGTCAATTATATTCTTATTTTCTCTATATTGTTTGTTCAGTGAGTATTTGAATGTGTATAAAAAGACAGAATCAAGATTTAAAAGTATTATTCTGTTATTCTGGGTTTCTAGACAATACATGTACTGAGTATCTATTACTTGCCAGAACTATGCTAAATATCATCATATATAATATATAGCACTTAATCCTCAAACATTTCATTCAATCCTCTCAACTCTAACTAAAGGTCAAGGAGGTTAAACAACTTAGCCAAAGACCCAGAGCTAGTAAGCGGTGGGTTTCTCAGTCCATGCTTTTCCTTACTCCAATGATGTTCAACAAAATTCAAGGAAAAAATATTTCCAAATATAGTTGTTTAAAACAAAATTATAATTGAATGTGAATAAAGTCAATTGTTTGCCAGATTCATATAAAACATAATCTAAATTAAGTTAAAAAATACGCTCTCTGGATGTATAGATTTGCTTCCTGATGCCAAATTCAATATTTTAACAACAATAACAACAAAAAAAAATTTAACAGAAAACTTTGTTTCAATCCCTTATTACAATTCTATATGAGACTGCAGGTAACAGGTAACAGACATGCCATACCCTTCAAGTACAATTGAAACTTCTGAAGTTCATTCAACTTCTCTACAAAAATTAGAAACCCGATAACATCAACAGTTACAATGACACATATAACCATACTTTTGAAATCTTCACCCTTTTCTATAACATATACTTGGCAAATGAACATGAATCTGATGAAGCAAAGAGGAGCAAGATACACGTCATTCATTGATTTTTTAAAAATTCTCCACAGGCCAGAATGAAGAGTATCTGCAAACAGATTCAATATCAATTTCTAAAATGACCTCTTAAAATTTACTTCCTGTGGAAAATCTTGGCCCTCCCAGCAGTGCTTAAGAGCTTAACCTCCTAGTCAGACACCAGTCTGCAGGCCCCTCCTTCCTGACTGGATTATAAAAACCCTAAGCACAGGGATTTGGGTGGGAGGAAGAAAGGAAGGGAAGATTAAGCAACTCAAGAGGGAAAAGAAGAAACCAGGTGTGTGCATGCACACGTTTTAATTTCCAAATTGCAAAACAAAATGTCATTCATAAAAATACAAAAGATCCACTTTGCCTACATTTCCTACTGTAACACTGGCACAGACGTCACTAAACCAGCATTCAAATAAAACTTCAAAAATCAGATTTTGCAGATTAAACAGAAAGGTAAATTAAGTTTTAGTTTACTACTTTCTTTGACAAATTTTTTTTAAACACATAAATTCAGAGATTTTAATCAACAGGCCTTCACGTGGCTAGTTCTTTAAAGAATGTTCTTCAGTTTAATTTCAGTAACAGGTATACACAGAAGTCTCATTTATCCCCTTGGTACCTTCACCTCACTTTCAACCTTTTCTCTAATGTTCTACATTCTTCAGAAAAAAGGCAGCATACATTAAACACTTACTGTTTACAATATAACTAGGTTTTCACTAAAACCACATTTTCAAGTCATTTATTAAAGCAACCTGTATATATAGCAGAAAAATTAGCCAGGCACAGTGGCTCACACCTATAATCCCAGCACTTTAGGAGGCAGAGGAGAGGATTGCCGGGGTTCAGCGGTGAGCTTGAGCCATACAGTGAGACCTCGTCTCTACAATAAATCAAAAAATTAGATGGGCATGGTGGCACATACCTGTGGTTCCAGCTACTTGGAAGGCTGAGGCAGAAGGATTGCCTGAGCCCAGCAGATCGAGGTTGGGGTGAGTGTGCTACCGCACTCCAGTCTGAGTGACAGAGTGAGACTATGACTCAGGAAAAAAAAAAGAGAGAGAGAGAGAGAGAGACAGAAAGAATGATTCTTTCTAAATGCCCGGCCCATGAGGGTCCATGTTTCTCTATCTGACAGAAAAGGGGGAATATGCTAAGTGCACAATTTTAATGACAAAATGTTTTAAATTTGTTAATTATACTTTCATAAACTCTTTAGAAATAAAAGTCTGGGAAGAACACTCTCCTTTAGTTTATTGCCTATTGCACACAGATATACACTATGGTTGTTACTAACTTTTATGATATCAAAAGAAAAATAGATACCACTTGTTAAAATTCCTGAATGAGCAGGGCTTGGTGGCTCAGTCTGTAATCCCAGTGCTTTGGGAGGCTGAGGTGAGTGGATTGCCTGAGCCTGCAGGTTCGAGACCCGCCTGGGCAACTTGGTGAGACCTCATCTCTACAATAAATCAAAAATTAGCCGGGCATGGTAGCGCGCACCTGTAGTTCCAGATACTTGGAAGGCTGAGCGGAAGGATCGCCGGAGCCCAGCAGGTCGAGCCCAGCAGGTCGAGGCTGCGGTGGCCGGGAGCAGCCACTGCACTCCAGTTTGGGCGACAGAGTGAGACTCCAACTCAAAAAAAATTAAATAAAATAAAATTCCTGAATGCTTTTATATATTGTCACACTAAACCAATTCTAGGAGCAAACATATGAAAGAAGAAACTTGAAGCTCAGAAAAGTTAAATAATTTTCCCAAGGTCCCACAGATTGGGTTTAGGTAAGACATAATTTAAAATCATGTCCTGCCTCCAGGGGCAATGCACTTGTCACTGGGGCACTTCCAAACATTATTTTTAATTCTCGCAAGAACTCCACGAGGTAACATGGCTGATCACGACTCAAAACCAGGGCTATGTGATTTCTAAGCTCATGGTCATTCCGCAGGCCACATACCTTCCCCTGAGGAAAACTACCCACAACTTTATTTGCTTATATGCTTTATTTAGGGAATTTCTAAGTAAAACATATTCAATCACAAAAATTTTCATTTAACTCTCTCTAAATACTTTATTAGCAATTCAGTAACAGCCAGTAAAATTGAAATTACTGCCATAAGAAGCAAAACACAGTAACACATTAAATCAGCATCAATAGTATTAACAAACATAGGGAGAGTTCACTCTGCTTTTATTTCCACGGATAAATATGAAGCAAACAGCCAAGAAAAGAGGAAGGAAAAGCCCCTGGAAAGCAACAGAAACTCATCTCCGAAAACCTGGTGAGGGGCACAGCCAGTCTCCTCCTTTCTCCCTGCTGCTACCACCGCTGAGTTCACATGCCTCAAGGTGGGCAACCATTTCAGTTTTCACCCCCATTAAAACCTCGGCTTCACCAACGTATAAGATCACCATCTAGTGGTTATGATTAGCAACATGGAACTTTCCTCTCATGCTGGGACTACGAAGAGAATGTCCCTAAATGCCTGGCCCAGGAAAAGAAACTCAGAGTTTGAAAAAACCATCCCTGTTTTGAGTAACCTGAACATTTATTTCATTCAGGAAAACTTAAATATTAAAGAGGCAAAGCACTATTAAATATTTCATTTTCACATTGGCCAAATTTAGGATATACTCGAGCTATATTATACTTCTCATTTGGCATTTTACGTGTAACATGGAATAATCAATGTACTATAGTGAAGCAGATTTGCAGACACTTCTTAAAAGCTGTTTCAAATGCCCACAGCAGGTTAAAAATTTTGTTTTTAACCAAATTGAGGTATAATTTGATGGGAAATAAATAGTTGGAAAATCTAGTTTACAAAAGAAATACAGGGCCGGGCGCAGTGGCTCAGTCCGTAATCCCAGCACTTTGGGAGGCTGAGGCAAGAGGATTGCCTGAGCCCAGGGGTTCAAGACCAGTGTGAGCAACCTGGCGAGACCTCATCTCTACAACAAATCCAAAAGTTATTCAGGCATGGTGGCTCGCGCTTGTAGTTCCAGCTACTTGGAAGGCTCGCCTAAGGCAAGCAGGTCGAGGCTGCGGTGGCCATGTGCAGCATGCCACTGCACTCCAACCTGGGCAACAGAGACTCCAACTAAAAAAAAAAAAAGAATTAAATACAGTACAGGCAGGCAAAAAAATGTCTGAAATGTCTGTTTTATCAAGACCTTTCCAGAAATATCATGACAAAAAGTAAAACTGTACTTAGCAAAGTATATCTCTATTTTTCTTAATAATACTACTCTACACTTAAATGCTAGGGACAAAAAAGACACAATTTAACTTATTTGCATTGAGAAAATGCAAATTTAGTTACAGTACTCATAAATGTTAATTGCAAAGATGCAGGTTTAATGTTGGACTATAGTTATCTAGAAAATTTTACCTAAGCACGGTGGCTCACACTTGGAGTCACAGGACTTTGGGAGGCCAAGGCAGGATTGCTTGAGACCAGAATTTCGAGACCAGCCTAGGCAACATTGTGATTCCCCCCACCATCTCTACAAAAAAAAATTTTTTTCAATTAGCCAGGTGTAGTCCCAGCTACTTGGGAGACTGAGGTGGAAGGACAGCCTGAGCCCAAAAGATCAAGGCTGTGGTGAGCCAATGACCATGCCTCTCCACTCAGCCTGGATGACAGAGTAAGATCCTGACTCAAAAAAACAAATAAAATTTTAAAATAAACTGTTAAAACGTAAAATTGGTCTAAGTATATAATTATCAAAGTCAAAACTTGGCTTAACAAAGTGAATTCATATGTTTAAACTCAGGCTTTAGTAGAAGTATGCTTTTTCTCACTTCCTCTAAGGCATTCAAAACCAATGAAGGGTAATGTCTCTAACTCCAAAAACCTAAGTCTTTTCTATTTTGAAATATTGTTTTGCTCTGTGATTTTTTTTTTTTCCTAACCCTTCAGAACAAGGTTTCTCAACCTTGGACTAAACATTTGGGACTGGACACTTCTTTTGTTGTAGGGGACTGCCCTACACACTGTAAAATGTTTAGCAGCATATCTGGCCTCTACTCACCAGATGCCAGCAGTACACATATGCCGCCTTCCCAGTAGTGATAAACAAAAATGTCTCCAGATATTGCCAAATGTGTCCCCTGAAGGGCAAAAACAACCTCCTTCACACATACACATACACACACACACACCCCCCTCCATTGAGCATCATTGCTTTAGAAATAACTAGAAGCTACTATGGCTTTTAAGTAATTTCAAGATCTTGTGAAGGGAAAATTAAAAAAAAAAAAGAAACTACCAGGTTCTTCCTCAAAAGCCTGTATGAATGTGCGTATGTGCATACAGGCACACAAAAATGAAAGCCTTCATCCTTTTATACAATCTCCTCTGTAGGCAGAAGTGTAACTAGAACTTGCATTTACTAGTTTTACTGAGTCAGAGTACTGTGTGACAGAGTAAGATCCTGACTCAAAAAAACAAAATTTGTAATCCTAGCACTTTGGGAGGCAGAGGTGAGAGGACTGCCTGAGCTCAGGAGTTCGAGACCAGCCTGGGCAACTTGGCGAGACCTCGTCTCCACAATAAATCAAAAAATAAGCCAGATGTGGTAGCACGCGCCTATAGTTCCAGCTACTTGGAAGGTTGAGGTGGAAGGATCACCTGAGCCCAGCAGGTCGAGGCTGCGGTGGCCTGGAACATGCCACTACACTTCATCCAGCCTGGGTGACAAAGTGAGACCAACTCAAAAAAAAAAAAAATGGAGGCTGCTCTCTAAGGCCAGCTTCATTTTTCCTATTTCTAAAGCTTTGTTCAGCTTTTCCTGGATCCAAGAGTTTAAATAAATGTCTGACTTCAGGCAACCAAAAGAGCCCTGCCTAGAACACTCAAACAATTCAATTCCTTAGATGTTTTCACTTACTGAGGTTAAAAACTGTCAAGTATGAAATAGTAAGAGTTTAAAAATTTGGATTAAAATATTGCCAAATTTAATTGGCCTGCAGGTAAACTGGCAAGTCTGTACCAATTACAATGAATGATTGTTGCCATTTACTCTGACACTTACTAGTTCTTTTTAAAGATCCAGATGTTTATTTTTCCAATTACCCATATTTTAATGAAAATTACTTCACAGGGCAATTATCCACAGACTCAAAAGAATAAAATCCAAAACTTTAATTAAATTACTAGCTCAATTCAATTCAAACAAATACTAAGGTCAGATATATTTGGCATTCTCCCAGATTGGAGAATCCCAAACATTTCCAATATTTTCCAGATTTGTCCTCTAACAGGAGATATATCTCTGTGTGACTAAAAATAAAGAGAAGCCTCCTAACAACTGTAATTCTCTTTATTCTTACTGAAGGCAGAAAAGTAGGTGATTACCAAGTTAAACATGACAGACCAAAGACTTGGGTTCGGGTCTATCTCTTCTCCCTCCCAATTTCACTAAAATAGTAAAGCAACTTCTAAAGGATAAGCTGTCAAGGACAAAGAATAGGTGAGAAAACTAAAGCAAATGTAGGATTTCATAAAGTCTCTGGATAACATAGAGGGAAGATAGGAATGGTTATCTCACTTGGAAAATGAACAGTGACTTTAAAATATGAGGTTATTTCTACTAAAAAACAAAGTAGAATCATAGCTAAACAAAACCTTGTATAAATTCTTATTACATGATAAAGATAACTTACACATCTCTAAGAACAGCTTCTAAGTGATGACCTAATCCGAAAAAATATCTCCAGAAATTATATTAGCATAGAGTTAAGACTAGATACTGAAAACTGTACATACGCATATGTAACACAACTTGCCAACCAATTTATTTTGATTGAGGATAAAATAACACAGGTTTTATCTAAGCCGACCTGTGGCTCCAGCTATTCAATTATGACAGCACCTGTGCATAGCCACGACACTGCGGATTGGGCAACATAGCAAGATCCCGTTCTCTAAGCAGACAAACAAACAAACAAAACAAATGTAGTAACAGTTCTAGAGCCAGCATGCCTGAATTCAAATCCCAGCTCATCCACTTTCTAGGCTGGGAGATATGCCTTCCTGGGCCAAACCAACCTAAATCTTACATGTGTTGACTTGTAGTTTTCTGTAACTTTGGTCACCCTAAAATGTATATAATCAGATGCATGCAGTTCAACTAGGCACAGGTCTCAGGACCTTCTGATTCAGGTGGCACAAGCCTTCTGGTCACTCACATTTGGCTCAGAATAAGCCATCTTAACTATTTTACAGAGTTTGGCATCTTTCGTCATCATGGGTTTCTCTTTATTTTTTACAAATTTGCCTCTTACTAAAAATATAAATATGCAATGATTCCAAGTATCCATGATCAACAAATTCCTCAACTGAATAAAAGATTTTAAGTGTATTTTATAACTCCTTTGATTATTAGGATGCCTATATATATTTCAGGGGTTTTTTTTAACTCTTCTTCTATTACAAGACATTTTCATCTATTCTCTTGTTCACTCACTCATCCAACAGATATTTATCAAGTGCCTACCATGTCCCCAGGCACTGTGCTAGGAGTGGGGATATAATGTGCCAAGACCCAGAGATGAGAAAAAAATTGAGTATGTTCAAATAAATAAGTTTAGTATAGCTGAAACATAGAACAGGTAGGAAGAACGCCAGTGACAGAAAAAGGTGGAGAAGGAGAAATGGAGTAGACCTTTCTGAGCTAAAGAGTTTCATCTCAGCTTGAAAGCAATGGGCTTTAAATAGGCGAGTGGTCATCAGTATTGTACCAAGTCCCTCTGCAAGAAAACACTGTAGAAAATTATGTGTGGATTGGACGTAAGGATGGGAACAATAGACACTGGTGACTCCTAAAGGGGGGAAGGGCAGGAGGGAAGTAAGGGCTGAGAAACCACCTACTGGGTACCACGCTCATGACCTATGCGACAGGCTCAATAGAAGCCCAAACTTCACGCAATATGCCCACGTAACATATCAGCACATGTAACCTTTACATCTAAAATTGCATTTTTTAAAAAATGACCTATAGAAGCTGGAAGCCAACTAGAAAGTCACTACACTCTTCTAGGCAAAGGAAGATAAAGGCCTGAACTGTGATAGCCAAATTAAGAAGAGAAACACTTACTCAAGAGATAGGATGGTGAATCCACAGGATATGGTTTTGGACAAAAGAACAGAAAAGTCCAGGATAATGCTCACATTTCAACCACTGAGCAACCAAATGGGCACTTGTTCTATTCACTGAGATAAAAACACAGAAAGAAGAAAAGGTTTCATAATTCTGTTTAAGACACATTAAGTTTGATTTGAGTTATCCATGTAGAAATAGGACAGTGATAGAGTCCCCTTCTGACAGCTTCTGCAGACTATGATGTAAGTGAAAAATTTGCTGGGACTAAGGAGTAACAGCAACAGTCTGAAGAGAGCAGAGAACATGTGCCGTGCCCACTGTGGAGAACAGAAGCCAGTGGCGGTGGGACTGGCTTTATAGATAGCCTCTCTATTGTAAATCCTAAGAATGGTGTTTGAGCTGTTTTTCAGACTTTGCACTCTGATAGACCCAAGACCCTGCCCTCATGGCTGCATTCCCACCCATTCCCTAGCCCCCTGCCAAATTATTCCTTAAAAAACCCGAGCCTAAAATTCTGAGTGGCAGATTCAAGAAATATCCCGTCCTCCTCACACGGCTGCTTTGCGATTATTCAAACTCTTTCTCTCTTGTAACATTGTTGTCTCAGTATATTGGCTCTTTCTGTGCAGCAGGCATAGGAACCCGGTCAAGCTGTAACTCGTGTACACACGTAAAACAAAAGAAAGTTCCACAAAATACTACTCACACTGTATTTCTTAATTTTCTACTCTGTTCCTTTCTTCCCTCAGACTTGCCATAATCCACTAAATTGTTTTTGCAAAAGTCAACCTGCAGTTTAGAAAAGATTCAACTTGCAGTGAGGAAGAGATTTTTTAAAATGAGTATTTGAGGGGCATCCTTCCTGAATTTTACTTAAAAATAACTAGAAGCTGGATAGTCAGAGGCTAGTCAGGGTTTTAGCTCCACAGCTACTCTGAACAATGGAGAACAGGTGAAAGGGGGTTAATTTAAAGCTTTAATACACCATCAACAACGTAAATAAAAAAATTCTGATTAAAGGTCTTAGGCTTGCATGCTATAAACCATGGTTCATCTTAATTTATTTCAGACGATAAACAAAAGCAAAAGCTGTGACAGTGAAGTGATTGAAGGCATTAAACGGCAAATGACTGGTACCCAACAGGCCCAAACAAAATCTGGCTACTGATGGTCATTTACTATATATATATATATATATATATATATATATGTATATATATATACATTTTTTTTTTTTTTGAGTTGGAGTCTCACTCTGTCGCCCAGACTGGAGTGCAGTGGCCGCTCCTGGCCACCACAGCCTCGACCTGCTAGGCTCTGGCGATCCTTCCGCCTCAGTCTTCCAAGTAGCTGGAACTACAGGCGCGCGCTACCACACCCGGCTAATTTTTTAATTTATTGTAGAGATGAGGTCTCACTGAGTTGCCCAGGCGGGTCTCGAACCCACGGGCTCAGGCAATCCACTCACCTCAGTCTCCCAAGGCGCGGGATTACAGGCTCAGCCACCGAGCCCAGCTTCATTTATTATATTTTTAAGTGCCATTCTTGTGAAGAAGTTTGAAAAATAAAGCTGAAAATGTTATCATTTTGGCTTTCTACAAAATTGTTGTCAGTGAACAGGCTTTAGCTCTTTCCATCCGATACTTATACTTACTGTAGATGCAGGGAGAGGCAGCAATCCTCCAACATCTGAAATTCACTACCACCAAATGACAGTCTCAAACTGCCCCTAACTGTTTGTGGATCACAACTATAACAGAGAAAGCTCTGGCATGGCAAGTATAATACAATCCCTCATGGTTAGTCCAGTCAGTAGTCATGTCTTAATCTTTTAAGCCTCTTACTGCTCAGCTAGTGCAACTAGCAGGTAATAGCAAAATAAGTTAACATATAAAAATTGACTGTAATGATACAAACATGTAATTCACATTTTTCAGCTGTGATCTCAAATGATGAACTGAAAAGTCCTTTTCCCCACTCCCTTCACAGCTTTATCTCCTATCTCTCCCCATCACACCTCCAACATGAATTCAAATCCTGGGGGGCCCATACTTTGCTATGGAATCATTACTACAACACTCTTGATTTCTATTCAATAAAACAATTTTTATTTCTATCTTACCACTATCAAAACTATCTAAAAAAAAAAACATTTGAGCCAGGTGCAGTGGCTCATGCCTGTAATCCCAGCACTTTGGGAAGCCAAGGCAGAAGGACTGCTTGAGCCCAAAAATTTGAGACTAGCCTAGGAAACACAGCAAGACCTCATCGCTACAAAAAAAAAAAATTTTTTTTAAATGAGCTAGGTGTGGAGGTGTATACCTGCAGTCCTAGCTACTTGAAAGGCTGAAGTGGAAGCATCACCTGAGCCCAGGAGGTCGAGGCTGTGGAGAGCCACTGCACTCCAGCCTGGGAAACAAAGTGAGACCCAGACTCAAAAAAAAAAAAAAAAAAAAAAAAAAGATATTTGAAGCAGTTAAAAAAATGGAGGTAAGGAACCATCTATCTTTTAAAAAAGTGCAGTTAAGCTGGGCACAGAGGCTACTCAGGAAACTGAGGCAGGAAGAACACTTGAGCCAAGAGCACAAGGCTATCATGCACTGACTGCACCTGTGAAGAACCACTGCCTTCCAGTCTGGGCAGCAAATCAAGACTCTGTCTCTTGGAAAAAAAAAAAAAAAAAGAATACAGTTAACTTAATAAAGTCAGTATACATATAACTGCTTTGCACTCTGCATTACCTTAAAATTTCCACTATAATGACCTCTTTGAGAAATCACATTTTTGTAAAATAGAAATGCAGCTTGCCAGTCCAGGCAACTTGGCGAGACCTCGAGGTCTCTACAGTAAATAAAAAATTAGGCGGGCGTGGAAGCATGTGCCTGTAGTTTCAACTACTTGGAAGACTAAAACAGAAGGATCGCTGGAGCCCAGCAGGTCGACACTGGGATGGCCATGAGAGTGCCACTGCACCCCAGCCTGGGCGACGGAGACTCCTACTCGAAAAAAAAAGAAAGAAATGCAGCTTGAGTATTTTAACCCAATAAAACACAATGCTACATAGTAATTCAGAAAATTTCTAAATCTCTTTGTCTAAAGAGCCAATGATTCAAATGATTTAAATGTATAATCATATAGTATGTGCAAATGTGTGTATATGTATATACACAAAAAACAAAATTTAGAAGACTCACTTTATCCAACAAAATTCCTAATTCTTATTTCAGATTACAGAGAAATGTATATAGAAATGGCCAATTTAAGATGAAACTATGAACCCTTTATGAAGTTTAATGAAATCCTATCTTGCCTCAGCAGAATAACAACTAGGAACTATCCTATGCCTACTCAGCCATGCACTGGGCTAAGTTCTTCTGCCTCCAACACCCTGCACACTAAATTCTGAAAGCCTAACAACGTCAAGAAGATACAGGAAGAGCTCATTAAAACAGAATGAAGCTACCTAGCAACCTCAGCTATCAAGAAGCCAAGAATCTTAAGGCAGTTTTAGAAGGTAAAATTTGTGTCTCAGAGTGTATATAGGTGAGATAACAGAGAACCCTTTCCCCACCCTCATTAAATAACTATATTTTTTATCTATAACAAATCTATAGCAGATAAGAAATTCAATGATGAAAGAAAACAAAACAAGGTAAGGTTGAAAACAGTGATCAGTACTCTGTATTTTCAGAAGGAAAGGAATACATTATATATATAAAATATATATAGTTACACATTTATATATGGACACTTTAAAAATTTGTATATACATTTTAAATATATATACACATTTTAAATATTTTGTCACAATGGTTAAATCATTTAAAGGAAGAGAATTATATTATGCTTTAAGCTGTTAAACATTTTGTCCAAATATAATTATATGCTTTAAAATGTGATGCTTGGCCAGGCATGGTGGCTCAAGCCTGTAATCCCCACACTTTGGGAGGCCAAGGCAAGGGGATTGCCTAAGTCCACAGGTTCGAAAACAGTCTGGGCAACTTGACAAAACTTCATGTCTATAATAAATCAAAAAATTAACTGGGCATGGCAGCGTGTGCCTGTAGTGCCAGCTACTTGGAAGGCTGAGACAGAAGGATCGCCTGAGCCCTGCAAGTCGATGCTGGGGTGGCCATGAACATGCCACTGCACTCCAGCCTGGGCGACAGAATGAGCCTCCAACTAAAAAGAAAAAGTGATGCTTAAGGCAAAAAAACCAGTATCTATCCCCTGCCCACAGAGCTATCCAGAATTTAAGGATAGTCAAGACTTCTATTTCTATTTCCTCAATCTGTACACTAACTCTTTCAGAATTCTGTTACATCAAACACTCCATGAGAACACAGGTTGATTATTAACAAGTTACCAAGAGGCACATTTAGCGTTTTACAGTTTATTATTTTCCCTGATCATGAGATAAGCCCTATTTAAGTTTAATACAGTAATTCAAATTTTATAGATAAGAAAAGTGAGATTCAAGGATGTTAGCCACCCAAAGTCACCTGGTGGCAGATTAGGGATAGGAACCCAGATGTGTCTGAAAGTCAAACATGTACTTGCTGAATCTAGGTTAAGCCACCACCAAATTTTACCTAGTTTTGAAAACGAGGGCTTGGCCTTGTGGTCATTTACTAAACTTCCTATTACTGAGTAAAACAGCTCAATATGACAAAAACATAAGACCAAATAAAGGCCAATTTTAGACTGAATGAATCCCTTATTCCTAATAAAATAAAGACCAACTTTCCCGTTTACAGACAGACTCCTAACAGAACCTTATCCTGAGGATACTGCTAATGGCATGCGCAAAAATGAATAAGGAAGTTCCTCCTGGACATTTTATAAATAAGGTCATTTGGGAATAATTATGAGCAAAGCAAAAATGCAGAATATTACTGAAAGGACTCTACTCAGTACATTGGCCAGTCATAGCACCTGTATAAACACTTATGCATGGATTGGTAAGTTAGGGAGGCAGAGTCCAGGAAGGAAAAGGGTTCACAAACCTCAAAATCACAAAATTAAAAGCAGATGAACAGAAAAAAATGTCTATTATGTAAATAATAATTCTAGGGAATTAATAGAAATAGTGCAATTTCAAAACAACATATGTAACAGCTGACATCTAGAACCTGAAATCCTTTTTCTTGAAACTGTACTTATACCATCATGTATGTTAAAAGTCACTGCTTTCATAAAGCAAGAATTACCCAAGTAATTCTTGTTTTCCAACAATAAATTTAAATTTATTTAAAACTGGTGAGCCAGGCTCAGTGGCTCAGCCTGTAATCCCGAGCCTTTGGGAGGCTGAGGTGAGTGGATTGCCTGAGCCCACGGGTTCGAGACCTGCCTGGGCAACTTGGCGAGACCTCATCTCTAAAATAAATCAAAAATTAGCCGGTTATAGTAGCGCACGCCTGTAGTTGAGCTACTGGAAGGCCGAGGCGGATGGATCGCCGGAGGCCAGCCGGTCTGGGCAAAGGAGTGAGACTCCAACGCAAAAAAAAATAAAAATAAAAATAAAAAATAAAACTGGTGAAAATAAATAAGTTTTCACACCATTTCCATACTAATGGTGCTTAATACTCACTTGCATAGATTTTATCTCAGGTTAAAAAAATGTTAAGTGCTTCTACTCTGGAATCAATCCAAGTGCATTCACTCAACATTCCCACTCAATGGAACCAGGCAGGGAATATTCTCATTTATTAGCAGCTATAGCAAGCACAGCAGCGTATTTTTCCTACTGGTTAACACCAAGGATAAATCTATATAATGTATTATTTGACTGATTAAACAATTAACTAGAAGTATATTCAGTTTCAAATCTTATGAGTTCATGTTATCATCCTAACATTCATTCATTGCACAGACACTTACTGAAGGCTTTCTACGTATTAAATCCTAGGCTAGACCTAATTGAGAATTTAGCAATAATCCAGAAAAATTCTAGTCTCAGGTCTCAGGGGATCTGAAGGCAGGGCCAAAATTCAATCAGATATTTAATTTCTGTAACATTAGCAACGTAATGCACAAAAGTCACAGTAATAAAAGCGTTTAAATATAAAGGGAAACAACTAGAGTTGACTCAGAATTATTGTAGGCAAACGGAACTTTCAAGTATCATACAATTACCTAATATGCTTACTAGTAAGTGGTCTTGACCAACAGTACACTTTGATTACTCCAGACTAATGAGAAATCGGAAAGATGGGGACGAGCAATGGTTTGGCATCACCCATGGGTTTCAATGTCAGCTTAGTCTCTTACTAACTGCAGGGCCTGGAAATGTTTAGACAATCTCTCTGCCCAGGAGTTCACATCTGTAACACAAGGATATGTAATTAAATGAAATATCTAATCAAATGCAAGGCTCAGAGTAGGCTTTCTCAAAAATTAGCTACCTGTTTTTCACTAACCTGCCCTGCACAAAGAACAAAACCATAAATCATAAATTACAATCTGCATCAATGTGAGAAACAGGACATTCCTCTTCCTGCTAGGATTAGAGGAAAAGTGTACAAGAACCTTCGGTGGAGTTTCATTATTTCCTGAGGGGCTGTAAAGTCTAAGAATAATACTGAGGTTTACACTCAAATATAAATATAGAATTACTTCCAAGAGAGGAAAAAAATGATCATCTGTCTTTTCCCAACTACTGACTTCCAAAAAAATCAGCTAAATGGAAATCATTTTAGTCTTCTTTATTGTTTTAAGTGAAGTGATAGATGTTGCACACGCAGTATGTTTAAAACATGAGGGATCTTCAGTTCCAGTGATGTCTTCCCACATAGTGCTCTGTTGCCTATCAGGAGAAACCATTCACACAGAACTCAAGGTAAACAGGACCTTCCAGAGCAAAAACAAGAACACAATGTGAATGGTGGCCCTTGGTCCTGTGCCACAGTAATTTCAACAGTATAACTCATCTGGATAAATTTTAAAAATATTGATGAGCATCTGTCAAAGGTAAGTACAAAGATCACAAAGAAAAATAGGTCTAGGTTTAAAAATATAAGTATAACCAAGAAGTTGCTCTCCCCTACCTAAGGCAATCCCTTTTTAACAACAGCTCTCCAGCCTCTTCTCACACTCTACTTCCCTTTACACTCACTAGAGAGAAAGCAGTTGAAAGTGACAGGAGGATCAGGATAGCAGTAACATGTAAACTCTAAATTTCCAAAGAACTCACACACTCAATATATAACTAGTCATGGAGTATGTGATTTTACAGATAGATATGTATTAACAACTTTGGTATTTATTATGAAAAATTACATAGTTCAATATCAACAGTCATACATCTCTCTCCCGTGAAATAGCTGGATACCAATCCATGGCCTAAAGTAATATTAGAAATCATTCTCGCCAGGTGCAGTGGCTTATGCCTGTAATCCCAGCACTTTGAGAGGCACAGGCGGGAGGACTGCTTGGGCCCAGAAGTTAGAGAACAGCCTGGGCAACATAGCGAGACTTCATCTTTGAAAAAAAAAAAAATCAAAAAACTAGCTGGGCATTGTGGTGCACAACTGTAGTCCCAGCTACTCGAGAGGCTGAGGCAGGAGGATTACCTGAACCCAGGAGGTCCAAGCTGCAATGAGCCATGATCACATCACTGTACTCCAGGTGGGTGACAGGGAGGGAGAGAAAGGAAAAGGAAAAGGA
>CAUYQG010146371.1:0-26343 GCA_963574415.1 Tarsius wallacei
GAGGCTGAGGTGAGTGGATTGCCTGAGCCCGCGGGTTCGAGACCCGCCCGGGCAACTTGGCGAGACCTCATCTCTACAATAAATCAAAAATTAGCTGGGTATGATGGCACGTACCCGTAGTTCCAGCTACTTGGAAGGCGAAGGCGGAGGTGGAAGGATCGCCGGAGCCCAGCAGGGCGAGGCTGCGGTGGCCGGGAGCGGCCACTGCACTCCAGTCTGGGCGACAGAGTGAGACTCCAACTCAAAAAAAAAAATCTGAAGAGAAAATTACCTTAGATAATGTTTTCCAAAATATATTTTATTTGCTGAGTTGGCAGCTGTGCTTGTAAAATGTTCCTTGTCAAATCATCAGGTTCTTCAAAAACTAAGTAACTTAAAACATCACTTTATTCTGGTATTATCATTTTGTGCCTCTCAACTTCTTTCTTCACTGACTTAAGACCTGCTGTCTGAAAGTTCTTCCGTTGTTTTACTAAATTCAGAAGGGACCCTTGTAAATTCACTAGTTCCACACATTTTCTTTGTTTATAGAGGTCTATCCTTGTGTCCCTGTCAAAGCCATACAGTCACCAGTGTCGTCTGCTTCTTTCTAAAGGTACGTAGGGAGTACAGGAAGTTCTTCAGAGCCAATGCTGGAAAGAAAATCTATGAGTTTACACTTCAGAGAATTGTAAGTCGATATTCTATGCGTATGAATAGCATTGTTGGATTACCTGCTTAATGGCATCAACTCAATAAAACATGCCTATTTTTAAGTTGACAAAAGTGACTGTGATGCTGATGTTTATTAAATCATAACTGTAATACTCAGAGTTGTATCATCTCCCCCTAAATTCAGGAAGAACTGTGTCACAGTTAGTGCCCCATATGTGATTAATTAAATGTTTGCCTTATTGGCCAGGGAGAACTCTGGGGAAGGTGGACCCAAGACAGCCAGGTTCTTTCCCTGTTAAGCTACTGTGAGCCACAGCAGGGCAAGCCAGTGGGCAAGGCGGGGGTGAGAGGTGGGGAGGAGAGGGAGGCCATGCAGCCTCCCAGGACAGGCTCCGATGTTCTCCTCTGTCTTCCAGGGAATTGTACATAGTGGTGAACAAACTGTAAGCTCCAGAGCCAGCCAGCACAACTGCTTAGAGATTTGTGACTCCTGCAAGTTACTTACTTGCAAGTTACTTCTCATTGCAACATCTGTAAAGTGGGGATAATAATAGCATTAATCTCATGGAGCTGCTGTGAGGATTAAAATGGAGTGATGATGGCACATGTTAAGTGCTCCAGAGCAAGGCTGTCCAGTAGAACCTTGTGCAGTGATGAAAGGTGCCTGTAACTTGGTGGTATAGTGAGTCCCCTACATACAAATCTTCAAGTAGCAAACTTTTGAAGATGCAAACGTGCATTCGTATGTCTGTAATCCCAGCATTTTGGGAGGCCAAGGTGGGAGGATTGTTTGAGGCCAGGAGTGTAAGACCCAGCCTGAGCAACATAATGACACCTTCTCTCTACAAAAAATTTAAAAATTAACTAAGTTAGTTCACATGTCTGGCATACACTGTCACATGTGTGCATCCTCTACAAGTAGTTGTGCTTTTGTGTACTCGACCGTACAGTACTGTAGAGAGTACATTAGTACAGTACCTTTATTGCAAGCCCAGGATGTCCAGAAGCAGGTGTAAAAGCAGCAGTGATGTAGCTGGCACTATATAGCTGATTATGTTAATAGGGCACCTAGGCTGACTTCATTGGGCTTATAAACGTATTCTTAGAACAGAACTCGTTCATATGTAGGGGATTTATGGTATAAGAGAGTAGCCATAAGCCTCATGTGGTTAATGAGTGCTTGAAGCGTAACCTGTGTGACCGAGGAACTGGATTTCTTTTTAATTTAATTGTAATTACTTAAAACGTAAATGTAAATAGCACATGAGGCTAGCGGCTGCCTCTTGGACAGCACTGCTCTGCCACGGTGGCTGGGGTCATGGTTGATGTCGGCATGGGTATGAGTGTTAGTGTTCTTTTCTCCTAAACATTTTGGTGGCTCTCAGGTTCCTCCAAACAGGGCGGAGGAGAGGAATTCAGACTTCCCTGATGAGTTACAGAGTGCTATGGACTAAGCTTGATAAATTCCACTATAGACAGGTTGATTATGATGTGTGTAAGACAATGTTTTTCTGGCGTGTTTTCCTCAGCGATTATTTTCTGTCAAACCCAACACAGGTGCAAAAATACTTCTTGGAAATGAAAAGTAAGATGCCTTCCTTATCTCCAATAGACAAGAATTGGCCGTCAAGGCCTTACCTATTCTTGGATTCCACTGACAAGGAGCTGAAGAGAATTTTCCACTTGTGGAGGGTAAAACATGTCATGTTATGTTTCTTCAGAGACTTCTCATATATTTTGGGTGTTGGAGAAATGTTATGTAAAAGCTGATTTTTAATACATTCTTCCTTGACCTCAAGGAGGATTCCTTGAGGACTTTGGTACTTGTGAACCATGCACCGTACTTGAGCTTCTGTGTGAAGTCCCTCAGTGTCCCCAGCGTCCCCTGTGTGGTGGCCTTGTCCATGGCTGGCAGAGGAATCACAGGGCTGCACTGTCTTCCCACTCCAGATTCCAGTTGCTGTCAAGTAGTTCCATTTTTTGTGTTCATCTGAAGTTAATACTATAGAAGATGGGAATAATAAAAGTTGAACACTTTCAGGCAACAGTTAAATTCTGCAAATTGGAAGAGTTCAATTTTATCTGATTTATAGAACACATGCTCAGAGATACATGTGAACACACACTTTGGTGGATTAGAAAAAAGGTCTTAAAGTTCCCCAAAACACTGACAGTTCCCCTATCTGAAATAAAGAGAATCCAAGGGCCTGGGTTGGTAGCTCATGCCTGTAATCCCAGCATTTGGGGAGGCCAAAGTGGGAGGATTGTTTGAGGCCAGAAGTTTAAGACCCAGCCTGAGCAACATAATGACACCTTCTCTCTACAAATAATTTAAAAATTGGCTAGGGGTGGTGGTACATATACCTGTAATCCCAGCTACTTGGAAGGCTGAGATGGGAGGATCGCCTGAGCCCGGGAGGTCGAGGCTGCAATGAGCTATGATTATGCCATTACATTCCAGCCTGAGCAGCAGAATGAGACCTTGTCTCTACAAAAAAAAATTTTTTTAATCACCTGAGTGTGGTGGCACGTGCCTGCAGTCCCAGCTACTCCACAGGCAGAGGTGGGAGGATTGCTTGAACCCAGGAAGTTGAGGCTGCAGTGAGCTATGATTGTGACACTGCACTTCAGCCTGGGTGACAGGGCGAGACCTTGTCTCTAAAAAAATACAATGAAGATAAGTATTGTGAAACTGGGTGTCGTGTGTGTGTGTGTGTGTGTGTGTGTGTGTGTAAATAGAAATGTGTACTGGGTTGTGCTGCACAATGTGTTTCACCATGAGTCTCTGGAAGAGCTATAGCCTCAGGACTAGGGGATCTCCAGGACTGACATGTAGTGGGAAGAAACCATCTCGCAGGACCCATGACCATGAGACCCTGGTATGTTTGAAAGGAGCCTCCTGACTTCTGCAGGACAAAGACTAGTCTCTATGCCAGGGACTCCCAACCCCAGGTCATGGAATGTATTACCAGTCTGTGGCCTGTTAGGAACCAGGCTGCACAGCAGGAGGTGAGTGGTGGGCAAGCAAGCTAACCCTCATCTGCACTCACAGCCCCTCCCCATCCCTCACATAACTTCCTGATCTCCACCTTTTGTCAGATCAGAGGTGGCATTAGATTCTCACAGGAGTACAAACCCTATTGTGAACTGCACATGCAAGGGATCTAGGTGGCCTGCCCCTTATGAGACTCTAATGCCTGGTGAATCCCCCTGGTGAATTCCCCCACCCCATCTGTGGAAAAATTGCCTTCCATTAAACTGGTCCCTGATGCCAAAAAGGTTGGGGACTGCTGCCCTATGCCATTTCCAAGACCAACTTTTTACTTATTTTTTGTTTATTTATTTATTTATTTTTTTGAGTTGGAGTCTTACTCTGTCACCCAGAATGGAGTGCAGTGGCACGCTCCCAGCCAGCGCAGCCTCGACCTGCTGGGCTCCGGCGATCCTTCCGCCTCAGCCTTCCAGGTAGCTGGAACTACAGGCGCGCGCTACCACGCCCGGCTAATTTTTGATTTATTGTAGAGATGAGGTCTTGCCAACTTGCCCAGGGGGGTCTCGAACCCGCGGGCTCAGGCAATCCACTCACCTCGGCCTCCCACAGCGCGGGATTACAGGCTGAGCCACCGAGCCCGGCTCAAGACCAACTTTTTAAAACCCACAAAGGAAAAATGTTTTTGGCCTTTTAAGTGATTATTCCATACACTTTCACTCTTATTCTTGTTGCTGTTAAATTAGCTTAGCATATTTAAGAACTAGTAATGATGTATTTCTTTGTAATGTTTTGGTTTTTTTCCTTCTCATATCCCACAGTGTAAAAAATACAGGGACCAATTCACAGACCAGCGGAAACTTATTTATGAAGAGAAACTAGAAGCCAGTGAGCTCTTCAAAGACAAAAAGGCTTTATACCCATCTAGGTAACATAGTTTTGCTTTACTCATAAAGTTAGCATTGTAAAAGTTTCTCAGATATATCTGTAGGTCTTTTCAGGTGGAGTTGATGACCTCGGTCTTAGATGAGTGATTTTTAGTTTAGCAAATCACTGTATAATCATCTGGATTTGAACACACACGAACACATTTGAGCAATGGCTTCCTTAGCATACTGTAATGAGATGAAGGTACTCCATTAGCATTAGCTGGAACACTTTCTTAAATAATGAGAAGTCGTTCACAAATTAAAATTGTGTAGGCTATTAAGGTACACTGATATTACAAGTTCCTGTCAGTTTTCTATCGTTTTCAAAGACTAGCCAAATTTCTGCTGGCAACAGACTGTCATCATTCTAGTCTTCCTGCCATAGCCAGCAGGTTCAGAAACTCATTTGTAAGGTAATGAAGAGTGAGCCAGTATCGCACTCTGAACATTGCTCGAGCCCTGGTTCCTGTTGCCCTTTGGTCTGCTAACTCATTGAACATGACCTCTGTGGCTGGTACAGCGAGTTCAGTTCCTTTTTTGGAGATATCATGAACTCAAAAAAAAGAAAACACCAATCGCAAGTTTAACAAGTGACATCCATAGTAAAGGTTGCTTATCAGGGTGTTCTTATATCTCCTACATTCATCATTTCCCCCAGAATTCATCTGGCATTATGAGAAGTAGATTGTACAATTTCAAACCAAATCTATAACAACTTTTAGCTTCTCTCAAAGAATGGCCTCGAAATAATAATGTGTCATATGCTATGTATATTTGCATGCATTGCATACGTTGTGTTTATATTCTCTGTGATGTTGTACATACTTGGAAGGTTTTCCTTTTAAAGGATTTAATGACCATAAGTTGCCAGACTCACTGGGTTTAAATATTTTCAGTGGCACGGCTTCTGTGGTTAGCTAGTTTGGTTGCTTGAGGGGATATGTACTCCCTCAAGTCAAACACAGCAGCTAAAACCAAACGTGTCCAAAGTGTATATTCAGACAGGAAAATTGTCTCTGTGCTTGTTTCAGCACTAGTTTTATTCAACTTTTTTAAAACATATTTTTAATTTACCTTAATGAACATTCCTCTATAAATGACTCTTTTGAAACAGCAGGCTGCAAAATACATTTTTGAAGAAATAAATTAAAAGACTGTTAGTATTTTTTATTATTTAAGACACATTTGAAAATGAACCAAAAAAAGTTAACTTCAGGTCACGTCCTTTTGGTGTAGTTTCATCAGTTTTCAGGGATGGCGGCACGCTCACCCTCCAGCAGCAAGAGAGGTGAAATAATTCATCCTCCCACCACTCTGCAAGCAGCAGCTCTTCTGGGAGTTGGCCTTTTATATACTGGGAGCTGTGAAACGCTGACCACCTACGTGGATTTTTCTTCCCTGATCCTCCACCCACAACACAAGCGTTTAAAGTTGCATTTGCAAATTGCCAGAACTTCGTAGCTCAGAATGAGGCTTGGGGATCCCTTGAAACAGCAGCTTTTCTGGACATCTTTGATGAAGCTGTCCTGAGAGAGTCCCCACACAATTCTTTAGGCAAATTGACATCTTTGTGATGAGTGCACAGTCCATGCCTCTTGCAAGAATTTGTTTTGGTGGGGGGCAGGACACCCTGCTCTGATCCTGAATGTTAGCCTTGGCCTCGTCTGCTCATTTAAAGGCATATCCTAGGGGAAGAGGTTTGACCTTCCTCTCATGTGCACATGCTCCTGGATTTAATGGGGTTACATCCTGATAAGCCCTTCGTAAGTTGAAAATATCCTAAGTCGAACTTGCACTTAATACACCTAACCTACTGTACTTCCTAGCTTGGCCCAGCCTACCTTAAACATGCGTGGCATACTTACATTAAGCTACAGTTGGACAAAAGCATCTAACACAAAGGCTGTTTTATCATGAAGTGATGAATACGTCGTGGAGCTTTTTAAATACTATACTGAGAGTGAGAAACAGAATGGCTATCTGGTTACCATTGTAAAGTTGGAAAATCCTAAGTCAGACCATTGTGAGTTGGGGAACGTGTGTGTTGCCCGTTCAGAGCCTGAGTGACATGGTAATAGTATACATTTGTGTTTTCTCCTAAAGTGATTGCCCTGGACCTGTTCTTTCCCAGAAGGCCTATTGATCTTCTTATTTTCTGCAAGAAAGTTGATTTTTTTTCTTTAGAGCAGGTGTTGGTAATGATTTCAGCTCTTATTTCATTGCCATATATTGTTTGAAGGCATCAGTAAGTGAAGCCTTCATGGGCAGCTGTTAGCTTTATATTAACAGATTTGAAGAAATTGCCTTTGCCTTCCCATGAGGCCATACGCTTGAGTCTTGGCTGTTGTTCTTGTGAGTGATTTCTATCCTGATCGTTCTGTGAGATAAGACCTATTGTCACAGTCCTGCCTACCAAATGCCAAGATCACATCAACAGGATGTTTGAAATAGGCTGGAGGTTTCATTTCCTACTTATATTTAGGACAGACGCAAGTGTAGTTTATAAAAAAAATTCAGATCACTTTTTATGAAGCTGTCATCTACTCCTGTTTCCTTTTTCCAGCGCTGCTTCTATTTGAAATGGTTTCTAATGTGCAGGAATTTTTCTCTTTCAGTGTTGGACAACCGTTCCAAGGGGCTTACCTGGAAATCAACAAGAATCCCAAGTATAAGAAGCTCAAAGATGCCATTGAAGAAAAGATCATCATTGCTGAGGTCGTGAACAAAATTAACCGTGCTAATGGGAAGGTAAAAATGCTGACCCTGAATTCTGATTAGAAGTACGTATTGTTAGAGCAGTCATCCTTAGTTTTCTGAATGTTAAAATTTGCATTTCACATTCTCAGTTGAGGACATCATGAAAGAGGCTACTCCCCTTTACCTTTAAGCTTAAGTGGAATTTTGCTTGTTCTTTGAAATTCTTGTAAATTAAAATATATGCTGTATGTTCTTTAGTGTGCTCTCAGTTTACATAGGTATGGTTGTTGAAAGTGTAATAAAATGTGTATTTCTGTAAATAAATAATGCTTTAAACTTATAGACCATTTTTAGTTTTTTGAGGTTTTTTAAATCATTGTTTGTACATTCTTTTTTGTTTGGTTTTAGAGTACATCCCGAATTTTCCTCTTAACAAATAATAATCTCCTTCTTGCTGACCAAAAGTCTGGACAAATCAAGTCAGAGGTCCCCTTGGTGGATGTGACCAAGGTCTCCATGAGCTCACAGAATGATGGCTTCTTCGCCATCCACCTCAAGGAGGTAAAGATTCAACTGTTGATGTGACTGAAAGATTTCTACTTTCATCCAGTCTCTCAGCCATGCATTAAAAAGTGTCCACATGTGATTAATCATTCATATCCTAAGCGTACATATCCTTCTTGCTGGTTTGCAGATTTTGGCTATGTTCATCCATATGTAAATTCTCAGGCTTGACTTTTCAATGATTGAATAAGGTTAATCACTTTTATTGATTAGTGCACTTTTTGAGACTAACCCATATAACTAATCAATATTTTTTTTTTTTGAGTCAGAGTCTCTCTCTGTCACCCAGGCTGGAGTGCAGTGGCACACTTACAGCTACAGCAGACTCTGGCAGTCCTGCCTCAGCCTCCCAAACAGCTGGGACTTCAAGGGTGTGCCACTATGCCCAGCTAATTTTTTTTAATTATTATTATTGTACAGACGAGGTCTCGCCAAGTTGTTGAGACTGGTCTTGAACTCCTGAGCCCAGGCAATCCCTCTTGCCTCGGCCTCTCAAAGTGCTGGGATTACAGGCATGTGCCACCGTACCCAGCTTCAAAATGTTTTAAATTATGTTTCCTCTGTTGTTTCTTCTATATATCAACTTAGTAAATGTCTTCTTGTTCATCTTTAATTTGGGGATTGGTATTAAAGAATACGACTACAATAAAATAACTACCTAATAATTTTGACCTAAACATTTTTTAATGCCCTATGCCTTAGCTCAACCATGACCTCCAGGCATCAGGCTCTGGAGTTGATCTCACTAACCTTATGATGATGTTGAGCAAGTCTTGTAACTCTTGTGTACCTCCCTAATTTTTCTCATCTTTAAAGTGGGGAGACTACTAGCGCCTACTTCATAGCATTGTCATAAGGATTAAATGAGACACTGTAGGGTCAGTGCCTGTCACATAACAGTCACATAATAAACAAATGTTAGCAAATGTCAGTGATATTTAGGGACATGTGTCTAGCTGATAGTGCCACTATCTGGTTGACTCAAAAACTTAGAAAAATCCCCAGAGCTTAGCCTGTTTTTCCCACTGTAGATCTTAACTTAAAGGAGGCATCTCAAATCCTAGGACAGTGATTCTCAACCTCAATGACATATTTTAACAGCTTAGGAACTTTAAAATGCTGATGCCCAAGCTCTATCCCTAGTACAATCAAATCAGAATTTCCCAGAATGGGGCATAAGCACCCTATTTTTGGAAAACTCCCCCGAATGATTCCCTTTCTGAGCTAAGATTGAGAGCCACTGCGCCACGGTGTTTGTTGGAAGTAATGGTGGTGTTATTTTTTTTAACCAAATCACTGAGGAGTTGTTTGATGAGGTCCTGCAGAGTGAGCTCCAGGTCAGGTCCTGAGTATGTGAGCTCATCAGCCAGGGGCTTTGTGGTGGTCTCATAGTCTGTGGGGCTGTGGCAGGCCTGAGTGTCTGCTTTTCTAACAAGCTCCAGATGGTGCAGACAGAGCTTCTGGCCCGTTGACTACTTTGGGCAGCAGAGAGTTAGGTGACCTCACGGAGGGCTCTGGGCACATTGGAAGCAAGCCTGCTTGTGCCATTACAGTTGACTCTGGGATGGTGGACTCTGTACCTGATGTTTAAAGAGCTGCGAATATGCTCACCAGCCAAGCCTGTGGACACTTGCCTCCCGAGGGATCCAGTGATAGTCTGACTCTGAGTTTGTCTTTTCAGGGCTCAGAAGCAGCTAGCAAAGGAGACTTTCTCTTCAGCAGTGATCACCTGATTGAGATGGCCACCAAGCTGTACCGCACAACCCTTAGCCAGACCAAGCAGAAGCTCAACATTGAGATTTCTGATGAGTACGTGCATATATTACCTAAACGCACTTATTTTCTGTCAGCCTTCTTGTTCCATTCAGCTCTCTGATCTCATCCATTAATGCAGCTTATCCTGAATATCGGGTCTGTGTCTAGTGGCTGTTCCACTGTAATGGGCCATGAGTGACACTGACTAAACCCTGCCTTCGTATACCTGGCATTCAAGTGGAAGTGAGGGATGGATGTGTACACAAAGAATGATGAAACGGGTGATAAGATTTTGGCTAGTGACAGGTATTTGTGGAGAGGGACGAAAGCAGTTCAAGGGACAAGGGATATTTCTTGATAGGCAGGAGTCAGGGAGGCCTCTTTGACATCTGAGTGAAACTGGAATCAAATAAGGGAGCGATGCCTTCCTGGACAGGAGGCAGCAGGTGCAAAGGCCCGGAAGCAGAGTGAACTCTGTGGCGGAATGAAATGGCGGGGACTTAGAGAGAGAAGCAGGGCCCTGCCATGGAGAGCTTGGGAGCCGAGATGAGGAGATGGGGTCTTACCCAGGGCGACGGAAAGCTGTTGTAGGTTTTGAGCATTGGCATGGCACGGTCTGGTTTATGTTTTTTAAAGATTGCTGTGGCTGTGGTGAGAAGAGTAACTCATTGGAGGCAAGAGCAGAAGCAGAAAAGATGATAGGAGGCTCCAAGCTGTTGAGGCTGAGGATGACGCAGCATACACTGGGGTGGGAGTGAGTGGTAGTGAGAGGTGGTCAGACTCAGAGTGTAACTTGAGGGGACAAGAGGGTTTAGTAACAGGTTGGGGCCAGGCTTTGGGCCTGCACCCAGGTGAGGTACCATGGGGAAAGGGTGGTTTGAGGGTGGGGTGAAATCAGGAGTTGTACTTTGGATGCTTAGATTTCAGGTGGCCTTTTTTCACACGTAGATGAGTAGTCATAGAATAAGTATTCACTGCCCGTCGGCAGGGGCTCACGAATGCTGAGACGGATATAAATTTGAAATGCGCGTCTTTCCCTTCCCAGTGGGTTCTGACTATCGAGGCTGATCATTTGTGCATATAAGATGGGGCGTCTCCCATCTATTAAATTTATGTGAGTGGTTTGGATGAATTTGAGTGACTCTGTTGACTGATACTTAATTGATGACCTTTCCATAGACTGTGTACTACCTGCTGGTATACTTCTTTGCATGGGTAGCAAAAATTGGCATAACCAGATTGCTCAGGAAATGATCTTATTTTCCAATTGAAAATGTTCCAGTTTTGCTAGACATGGTGGCACATGCCTGTAGTCCCAGTTCGAAGCTGCCATGACCTGTGATCACACCACTGCACTCCCAGCCTAGGCTACAGAGCGAGACCCCATCTCAAAACAAAACCAAAAAAAACAACAACAGAATTTTGCAGTCTATTCTGCTTAGCTCTTTCTAAAAGTCTTTCTAGAATAAACATACACCTGTTTCTGCCTCTTTATAAATCAAACTCTCTTTGACGTGTTAGGATTTACAGTGCCATGGGCTTCTCTTAAATTCTCATTGAACACTGAAAGTGTTTGGGGTGGGTGAGAGATGGGGCTTTATGAGTACTCTACATTGGAATTACTGTTTGGACTAAATAACTTTTCTTGTTAATGAGACCTTTCCCATAAAACAAAGAATCTTAGGAAAAAAGGTAACAGGTTTTAGTTCATTAAGGTTGTAGCACTTTAGGACCTGTGAGAGCTTTAACGTTCTTTTAGTTGAAGTGTTTCACAGTCTGGGAGAACAGGCTCTGGTTAGGCTGCTGATCCCACTCATCATGGCAAGATCACGTGTGTTCCTTAGGGCAGAAGTTTCTGTGCATTTGCGTGAAGCCATCTCATCACTGATCCACTGTGTTAATAAAGTCATCATTACAGAGAAATAAATCACACCACAATCCACACCACAAAGCTTTGCTCATTTTAAGCATTTCCCAAACCGTCTTCTGAGAGCACTTCTCTTACAGGACGCAAACAATGATGACCTGGGAAAAAATGTTCTCTCCTGGAAATTTAAAATCTTTCTTTACTGAAGTGCTGCTCAGAGCCTCTGAAATCTTGCTTCACACAGTGATTCTTCTGGCAGACCCTGGGGGCTAGTATGTGCGGTTTCTTTTGTGTCATCCGCCACAGAAGCCTCCTATAGGCTCACAGCTGGGATCAGGGACACACAGCTGGGAAACAGTGATGGGGAGAAGTGACTTCTGGGCTGTGGGGACCCTGCCCTGTCCCAGGGCTTGTGAGAATCTGGGTACCAGAAGCTTTCAGTAAACACAGTCATCTGAGCATGGACACGTGAAGTAGTGAACTTCTGGTAGCATCATAACACCTTTCCTTCTCCAGTGCCTGATTACGTATTGGCCTCATAAAAATAAAACGGCTGCTGGAAGCTTGCATAGCACCCATGGGCTCCTTCCCGGGGGACACAGAAAGCCTGGAAGGGAAATTTCTAGAGCAGCTAGTGTCATAACCCCTGGGAGCTCTGAGGCAGCAATTATACATCTCCTTAGAGAGCATCTTACATGTAAGCGAAATTCTTCAAAGGCATGGGCAGGAGCACCTGGGCCCATATGTCTCAGCTCTTCGTGGGTTGACTGTTGGAGCCAGCTGTGTGGCAGCAGTGTTGAAGACACCCTTAAGTTCAGTGACTGAGCCCTCCCTGTCTTGTACCATTTTCAGAAGGAGATGCTGTTGCTCTCCCGACCCATCTCCTGTCGCCGTAATGGATGAACTGGCCGTTGGTTTACAGGAAGAGAGTCCAAGTCTTGTTTACTCTTTAGTACAGTTTTAACCTGCACATGTGGAAGTGAGAGTCGAATTCGTGGAGAGACTCACCTACCTTGCAATCCTTAGTCCTTAAACCCCCAAGCTGTTCAGTCTGTAAACAGATTGCATTTTAAGGAGAACCTGCCAGTCATGAACCACGTGATGGCTTCTGTCAATGGTGGATCACAAGATGACGGTGGTCCCGTGAGATTCTCATGGAGCTGAAAATTTCCCGTCACCTGGTACCATTTTAGTTGTTACAGTGTCATAGGACAGCACATGACTCACGTGTGTGCTGGTGTAAATAAACCTCCTTTCTGTCAGCTGTTTAAAAGTCTAACACATACAGTGATGTCCACACAATACTTGATAATGACAATCAACAATGATTTTTTTTTTTTTTGAGTTGGAGTCTCTGTTGCCCAGGCTGGAGTGCAGTGGCATGCTCACAGCTACTGCAGCCTAGACCTGCTGGGCTCAGGCAATCCTTCCACCTCAGCCTTCCAAGTAGTTGGAACTATAGGCATATGCCACCACACCCAGCTAATTTTTTGATTAATTGTAGAGACAAGGTTTCGCCAAGTTGCCCAGACTGGTCTCAAATCCCTGGGCTCAAGCAATCCTCTCACCTCTGCCTCTCAAGGTGCTGGGATTCCAGGCATGAACCACTGTACCTGGCAAGAGGGTATTCTTTCTATATATTTTTTAAAAAAAGTTTAACTGAGCCGGGCTCAGTGGCTCAGCCTGTAATCCCGTGCCTTGGGAGGCTGAGGTGAGTGGAATGCCTGAGCCCGCAGGTTCGAGACCCACCTGGGCAACTTGGTGAGACCTCATCTCTACAATAAATCAAAAAATTAGCCGGGTGTGGTAGTGCGCGCCTGTCGTTCCAGCTACTTGGAAGGCTGAGGCGGAAGGATTGCCGGAGCCCAGCAGGCCGAGGCTGCGGTGGCCGGGAGCGGCCACTGCACTCCAGTCTGGGCAACAGAGTGAGACTCCAACTCAAAAAAAAAAAAGGTTAACTGTAAAGCGACCTCAGGCAGGTCCTTCAGAAGGTATTCCAAGAGACATTGTTATCACAGGGGAGATGACAGCTCTACCCTTGTTATTGCCCATGAAGACCTTCCAGTGGGACCAGATGTGGAGGGGGAAGACAGTGATATTGATGACCCTGACCCTTTGTAGGCCTAGACTCGTGTGTGTTTATGTCTTAGTTCAGTAAGAAAGTTTTGAAAATAAAAAACTTATAAAATAAGGATATAAAGAAAGATAATATTTTTGTGCAACTGTACGGTATTGTGTTTTATGTTTATTACAAAAGAGTAAAATGTTTTAAAAATTTTAAAGTTTATAGAGAAAAAAAGGATAGTAAGCTAAGGTTAATTTATTATTGAAGACAGAAAAATATTTTCTGTGAATTTAGTATAACCAAAGTATGTAGAGTCTGCAGTGGTGTACAGTATGTTGTAAGCCCTCACATTTACCCACCACTCACCCATTCACTGACTCGCCTTCTGCCCTGCAATCTCCACTCATGGTAAGTTCCCTGTACAGATGGGCCATCTTTTTTTGCTGTGTTTTTACTGTACCTTTTCTATCTTTAGACACACAAATGCTTACCATTGTGTCCTGATTGCCTACAGAATTCAGTGTAGTCACATGCTGTAGAGGTTTGCTGCCTAGGAGCGGTAGGCTAGATCACAGAACCTAGGTGTGTGGTAGGCTGTACCATCTGGGATTGGGTAAGTACACTCTGTGATGTTTGCACAAGGATGAGATCACCTGATGACACGTTTCTCAGAATGCATCCCCGTTGTTAAATGACACACGACTGTATTTCTAAAATTAAAGTCCCAAATATAAAAACTAAAGTGAATTTGTTCCGTTAAACATTTTAAATCTATGTGGGTGTATATCTACATTTATATGTGTAAGTACATCTATATGCACATACACACGCGTGTTATCTAAGTTATATATTTGATTGCCTGAATTAATTAATTAATTAATTAAATTAATTTAGTCAGATTCTTACTCTGCTGACAAGATGGAGTGCAGTGGCGGGATCACAGCTACTGCAGCCTCGACCTGCTGGGCTCTGGCAATCCTTCTGCCTCAGGCTTCCAGTGGCTGGAACTGCAGGTGCACACCACCATGCCCAATTTTTTTTGATTTATTATGGAGATATGAGGTCTTGCTAAGTTGCCCAGGCTGGTCTCAAACCCCCGGGCTCAGGCAGTGCTCTCACCTCCACCTCCCAAAGTGCTGGGATGACAGACATCAGCCACCACACCCAGTGGTTTTCCGAATATCTTAAATCTGAACAACTAATCTGTGCTCCTTTTACTCTGGAATTCTAACTGGTATTAATGCTGTGACAGAGCACATTCCATGGTATTGTTTGCCGGAGGATGATTTTCAGGTTCTTCTTCTATGAAGTGGATGTAAATGATAGTACTTACCTCCTGAGATTGCCTTAAAACTGAGCTAATCCTGTATGTCGGTAACCAATGACAGTGTGGTCCATGGTCAGTACTGAATACATGTCATCAGCCTTTGGTATTTCTAGTGTGGATTTTAATCATGAGTTTTGAACATGGAGATAGTTAACATATGCTAAAGTTATTGGGGAAGGATGTACCTATATGTTTATTACACTTACAAGTGGTCTTTGGAAATTAAAATGTTAAAGCATTTGGTTTTCAAAATGTGTGAATTTGCATTAAACTTGAAATATTGTGTTCCTTTGAGACACATAGATAAAACTATATAAGCCAGAGACGTATCTCAGACAGGCGAATCTGGAACTAGGATGGTTTTTTTCAGTGCATCCAAGTTGAAAAGAAACAACCCATTTTAAAGGTCAGAAGGACTATCCTTATGAAACAACCGACAGAGTAGAAGTGTGTACGTCATGTTTCAGCCCATAGATAAAGTTTGTAGGCCCCTTAGACCTTGAAACAGACTGGCGTATTCAGAGCAGAGCTGCAAGGATCCCAGTAGTTGCCGTGGGTGTCTGAGTAAGTGATGAGTTGGTGGCTGTCGTGTTGACTCACTGAGTCATGTGCCCGTAACTCAGAAAACTGTTCCCTGAGAAACACATGCTGCTAGTGGTGGTGGTGGAGAGAAAAAATCAGCACTTTTGAAGTGGGAAGACCTGGATTCAGGCCCAGCCACGCAGATCGCAGTTCCCAGTGCTGCTGTCCCCGAGGGTGGGGTCTCATGGGATACAGCGGGTGTCCCTCAGAGCACCAGCTCCAGGGAGGTATGGAGAGTAAGCTGAGGACACCCACCTGGCCCCAGCTGGTCTGTGAAAGGAAAGATTTGGGCTAGAAAATGGTTTTCCTCAGTGTGTCATGAGTACCACTATGGGGTAAGAAGAGATGGTTTTGGGGTATGCTGATGGATTTTTAAACATTTTTATAACATTTATATAAGTATTTTAATGGGTATTAAAAATATTCCTGGCAGATCAAACTCATGATTTTATCCTTACTTTGTAAGTCACTGCTATTTCGAAATATATTTAAAGCTGGAAATAATATTCACATACTGTAAAGATAGGACAATTATGTGGGAGGCATATGAGTAACCGATGTTTAGAAACTGTAGTCTAGAGGGCGTCTAGATTCCTCCCTTTCCTGAAATTCTTTATTTCATTTTCACAGTTTACTGATAATTTAACAGGACCCTCCCCAATATATATCTTTGCCACACAAAAATGGAGGAAAGTATAAATATAACATGCTGGTCTTCCTATTTGAAACATGGAAATAATTCATCTTGGCCTTTCTTGCCTTGCTGGAATCTGATGAGTTAATGCACTTTGGTTTTCTTGGGCTACGTGGTGACTCCTGGAGGTAAATTGCAGGGACGTAATTCTGTGTAAGAAGTATCAACAGCAAGGGGCAAGATGGGTTGAATCTCCCTTACTCAAAATGCTTGGGACATTCGGAACTTTTTCAAGTCTGTACCGTTTAATCACGGGGATACATTCTGAGAAATGCACCGTCGGGCCGTCCCATCATTGAGTGAACATCGTAGTGTGTGCTTACCCAAACCCAGATGGGATCACCTGCTGCACACCTAGGCACTACGAGATAGCCTGTTGCTCTTAGGCTACAAGCCTGTGCAGTGTGTTACTAGACTGAATGCTGTAGGCAGTAGTCATACAAGGGTGAACACAGATGGTACACCAGTGTAGGGTAGCTCCATCAAAGTCTTATGGGACCCAGCACAAAAGATTTGTTTACACCAACATCACCACAAACATGAGGCTAGGGTATTGCCCTATAACACTAGGATGGCTACGATGCCTCTAGGCCATAGGAATTTTTGAGTTCTGTCATAATTTTATGGGACCACTGTTATGTATGTTTCCATCATTGACTGAAACACTGTTATACGGCACTTGACTGTATTTGCACTTCCACTTTTGTGTGTGTGTCGAGGTATCACTCTCATCCAGGCTGAAGTACAGTGGCACAATCACAGCTCACCAAGCCTCAACCTCCTGGGCTCAGGCAGTCCTTCCACCTCAGCTCCCGAGTAGCTGGGACTACAGGCATGCTAATTTTTAGATGTTTTTTATAGAGGCGAGGTCTCACTTTGTTGCCTAGGCTGGTCTCCGAACTCTCAGGCTCAAGCGATCCTCCCACCTTGGCCTCCCAAAGTGCTGGGATTACAGGCGTGTGCCGGCACACCCAGCCTTATTTGCATTGTGCTTGATGACTCAGCCTCCCTAATCAGATAATACAAAATCTGGAATGTCCCAGTGAAAATTTCCTTTGTCAGTGCTCAAAAAAATTCAGAGTTTGGAGCATTTTGGGTTTTCGGATCAGGTTGGGGATGCTCAGCCTGTGCTTGTAAAGATCAAGAACTGTTAAAATACTGACGCTCCTGCAACTGTAATCATGAGCTGCTTTGCATGACTTCTCTTCAACTTGTGTTTTTGTTTTTTTTTCTCCTAGGTTCCTGGTACAGTTCAGACAGGACAAAGTATGTGTGAAGTTCATTCAGGGCAACCAGAAAAATGGGAGTGTCCCAACGTGCAAACGAAAAAACAACCGCCTCCTGGAAGTCGCTGTCCCCTAACCTGCGCCTCCTCTCTGCCCTCATGGACTTGTTTCTTTGTTATCGTGCAATTTGGTTTTGTTTTATTTGGGGTTCATTGTATGTTTGGGAATTGCCAGAGGCTCACTGTAAGAGTTCTTTGGCAAAATAAAAATATTTGACTAATCAATTTTTACTATTGGAATAGTTTTAACCTTCAGATACATTTTCTGTCCTGGGGCAGGACTGTAGGAACTAACAGTGTCTCTCTTCATGCCATGATGTGTTCTTTGTTTAGTCATCATGTTAGATCTGTGTACCCTGAAGCAGCATATTACTCACCCATTGTTAATACATAGAAGTATAGGAAGTGGTCTTAAACGATAGTGCATTCATTCATCACATATTTATTCAATGCCTGCTGTGTGCTAGGCACTGTGCTAGGTGGTATGAAAACTTACTAGGAACCTTTTTTTTTTTAAGGTAAAACCTTTGCATTCTGGCTGGTTTGTGCTGGTTTAACAACAGCTGAGAACATTTGGAAGTGCAGAGACCAAAACCATAACCGCTCCTGATGGACAGTGTTGTTAGAAACCCCGTAGTATAATCTTGAACAACAAATGCTTCAAGACAGGCTGGTCCTAAGAGGGAGGCGAAATATTTGGGTAAAATCCCTCTGTGTGTGATTTCTGTTTGAAAAAAGAAACTGACATTTGAACAGGACTTTTAATTTGTTTAGATCTCTTGTAATTACTTTCATCCATAGAACACAGATGTCATTCATATTTTAGAAAAAGTGACAGAAGCAGTTCAGTAAGATTATATGTTCCTGTTTCTAGTAAACAACATCTATGATCCTAGATATGCTGATATCTGCAGAGTATTGTTTTCACCCAAATTTGAGTAGAGCTTTTAGACAGTTAACACAGGGAAGGGCTATAAAGCCTTTAGATAGCGGTAAACATTCTGTATGATGTGCAATAAAACATTCCAAGGTCTTTTTTGAAAGTTTTATTTATAACATACATTTTTTGTATGAGAAAGGTGATTAGTACAGGGTGCATATTTTAGTCAAGGATCAAAATTAAGTTTGTGTAATTTGCAGGACTTTTTCTTCAAAATACAATAAGGATTCATTTTGGAAACTACATTTTGAACTTTAGAATCAAATTGTTTCTTATTTGGGAGGATAATGTATATACATTGGTATTATGTTAAATAATAAAATTGTTCTAATTTGGTGCCATTTGCTGGATCACAACTGTATTTTTATACTTCAGGCTTTTTCGTATGTTGTGTGTCAATATCTTGTCACACAGAAAGGTTTTACAATCCAAACATTATATGTTCTCTGTGTAATTGGATTTCACTTACCTTTTATAAACCAAAAACATTCCTTGAAAATATTTTCTGAGGATTTTCTTTTGATTTTTGTGTTTTTAAAAATTGCTCACATAGAGAAATTCCCAGAAGTCTTTGTGTTTATTGATGTAGGTGGAAGATAGAATAACTCTCATTCTTCTCCCTATGTTTCCTAAAGTGGTAGATTGACAGTTGCTGATATAGGTGAGGAGAAATTTGGGACTGGGAGGTGTGTTTCTTTAAATGTTTTTTTAAAACATTTAATGCATTCACGTTGCACAATATATCAGTAAGTATTAAAAGATAGGATATTACAAATTCTCCACCCTCTCAGTCTGTTCAATTCCTTTCCCCCAAAAAAGTTTTTAGTGCTATTGCATGACTTTATGCATTTGCTTGTAAGAGAAAAGTCAAAATATAGATTCCTATGTTCCCCAGCTCTCGTAGACAAAAGTTAGAACAGTGTGCCATAGACATTGTTCTTACCTTGTCTTTCTCACTTAGTGGTGTGTCATGAAGAGCCAACCATTATTTTCCCAGGGGCGTGGCCTTCCGTTACAGGGTGTGCTGGTGCTGTCTGGGTTTACCCATCTCCCACTCCTCACCTGGGTTGCCTCCCAAGGGGAACTTGGGGAGGGAAGTCCCGAATGGAGGTCCAGGGTGGGAGGACAGATGTCCTGGGCTTCTCTTTGTCCAGTTTTTCCAAATACTTTTATCTGCAGTTAGCAATGAATGTTTTTCAAAGTTTCTTTCCATTAGAGAAACCGTTTAATCTCAAACTTCATTGTCAATACTATGCAAAGATTTTCTTAAATCTCTACAAGCTAATTTTAAATGAGAATCTTTTTGCACATCACTTCCATCACTTACAGTCTTGTCACTGAAATATTCAATAGTGTTTGGCTATGGAACTCATTCTTCATGGGTTGTGACGACTTGGTGGGAGTAGTTTGCTGAACGTCAGCCATAACGAAATCTCACTGGGCGCAGGGCTCACTCCTGTAATCCCAGCACTTTAGGAGACTGGAGCAGGAGACTCTTGAGCCAGGATTTCAAGATCAGCCTGTGTAACATAGCGAGACTTTGTCTCGACAATATATAAAAACAAAAATAAATTAGCTGGGCATGGTGGCACACACCTATAGTACCAGCTACTCAGGAGGCTAAGGCAGAAGGATCGCCTGAGCCTGGGAGGTCAAGACTGCAGTGAGCCATGATTGTACCACTGCACTCCAGCCTGGGATGGCAGAGTGAGATTCCAACCAAAAAAAATGAAAAAAAGGAAAGACAATCTCCAGATGATTCACATATTAAAGTTTGAGACCACTAAGAAAAATGCTAGAGCCTCTCTGTAGCTATGCACAGCAATTTACGCCTTAAAAAGTCTTCTGGTGATTCTGTCTCATGCCTAAGAATAAGAATCAGCTTCCGGTCTACAGCCCCCATCTGGCTGCTCACAGCATTGTGGGCTGTCCCTTCCCAGGCTGCCCGCCCACTCCAGTGTCCAACTAGAGGTTGCCAATAACCCTAGCATTGCTCTATTATGGTGGGCAGGCCTCAGATTCCTTCATCTTTGGAGGGCTGGAGTATTGGTGGCACTCGTGTCCTGGCCACACATCCCTCACTTGTTCCCAGAACAGAGCAGTTCCATGTTCATCCAAAGGCCTGGCACAACTGAGAGAAAGACCAACTTTGCTGCCTTATTCCTATTATTTCATATTCACTCTAATGTTCCTTTTTCTCTTTTGGGTGGGGGGAACTCACTGATTAATAGAACTGGCATATTCTCTAAAAATATACTTTTTAATGGCACACACATCAAAAATGTACACATAGACATACACTCCCTGGTAACCAGCATCTAAATCTTCACTTGTAAGGTTTCCCAGGCTGGGTATGGTGACTCACACCTTTGGGAGGCTGAGGTGGGAGAATTGCTTGAGACCAGGAGTTCGAGCTCAGCCTGGACAACATAGTGTGAGCCTGTCTCTACAAGAAATTTTAAAGATTACCTGCATGAGCTACTTGGAAGACTGAGGCAGAAGGATTGCCTGAGCCCAGCAGGTTGAGGCTGCAGTGGCCCGGAGCATGCTGCTACCCTCCATCCTGGGTGACAGAGTGAGACTCAACTCAAGAAAAAAAAAAATAGCTGCATGGGGTGGCACACTACTTGGGAGATTAAAGAGGAAGGATCACCTGAACCCAGGAGGTTGAGGCTGTGGTGAGTTGTGATTGTGCCACGGCACTCAAGGCTGGGTGACAGAATGAGACCCAACTCCAAAAAAGAAAAAGTGAAAAAAGGTTGTCTAGGCCCTGCATTGACTTCTAGGAGTGACTAGATCTAGTCGTTCAGGACTTAGACCCCCTAGAGCTAGTCCATGAGTTACTAGGAGTTGTCCAGCTCCAGGCATGATGTGCTTGAAAAAAGCACACAGGTCATGGGCACCAAAAATCAGACCATGGGTGTTGCCAAAGTATGCAGTATGGTCAACGTGTTCCTAGTGACTGGTTTCCATCTAACACGGGACAAGAAAGAAACATGGGAACAGTTAACTCTCTAAGAGACTGGTTGCCGTTTTGTATTTCACACTCTTGGTATAATAACTTGGACCCAGAACTCACATGCAAGGCCTTCAGCTGGAGTCTGAAAACCTTTGCTCATACCCCAGGAATGATGGAGTGTGTCTAGAACAGCAAAGACGCTGGCCAGGAGTCCTGAGGATCACAGACATAGCTTCAATATTGAGGATTTGCTGTGCTGTGTTATCATACCATTTCAATTAATGTGCTGAGAACTCTCAAGTTCATGTAATTGAATATAATCATGATAATTAGAACACGGCTCAAAATTTGGGGGGAGGGCAAATATAAAAGACAAACTTTTTTTCTTACCTATTATTTTTCGCATAACAGGTAAGGCATTTCTTAGGTTCATTGAAATCTTTTTAAATTTTAAAGTTATGGGGTACAAGTTAGGATTGTGTAGCTAAAGTGGTTTAGGTACAGGTGAAGTTTTGGGCCTCCCATTGAACCTCACTTCGCCTGGATTAGTCTCGGGCACGCTTCTTGATGTTATGTGCCCGCCCCCACTCCTAGCAGTGTCCCGCTACCGCCAATTCCTTTTTTGTAGTTGTATGATAGGTGTTCAGGGTCCTCTTATGAGTGAGAACATGTGGTACTCAGTTCTTTGTTACTGTGATAGATCACTGAGTACGATAGACTCCCAATCCATCCAAGTTGCTGCAAAGTCCGTAATTTTGTCCTCCTTGAAATCTTCAAATAGCAAGTACTCTTTAAAATGATGCATGTTTCTGGGGAAGGATTTATGGATGCATGAATGTGTCTGTACTCACATGAAGCTCTGACCAGAATGCATTGTGTTAAGAGCCCTTATTTTTAAGCTGGGCGTTGCTTCCATGAATACTGCAGCACTCTTCGTTCCAACACAAGTGGATGCTGGGGTAGACCGGACGCCAGCAGGCAGCCAGGCGTTTGCTTTTCTTTCCTCCTGGCGAGAAAAACAGCTGTAAGTTTTCATCAACCATTTAAAGACTTTCTGCAGGGTTATTACTGTTGGAGACACACTGTCTTCAGCACTCCTTTGAACAGTCCTATGATGTGTGCTCTGATCCTCGTTTGTGTGACTAAACCCCAGGAAGGTGTGACCTTGAAGGGCTGGCCCTGGCTCTGTGGGCTCATCAGCTTCTACTTCAGTAGTCACCCAGGCAAAAGGCATTATTTTGAGCTGGTTTTCTCCACATCTTGGAATGCTTGCTTCATTTTTTTTGGTTTGAAAATAATTTTCAAAATCTGGAGTCAATCAAAGCACGGCATAAGCCACAATCTTATCCTCATTAACTTTCTTTGACTGGTGTGGTGGCCAGGTCCCTTGGCTCCATCAAATGCAACAAAAATATCACTTTATAACCAAGGAAACTGGCCTCAACTTCTCGGCGTTTTAAGAAGGGAATGGGGAACAGGACTTAATTCCATATTCACCCAAAGGTCTGGAAGTACTGAGAAAAACTAACTCAGTACCGTATTTCAATTATTTTCTCTTCACTCCAGTGTTCTCTTTTTTTTTTTCTTTTTGATGTGTGTGTGTGTGGGGGGGGGGTCACTAATTAATAAAACTGGAATATTCTTTTTAAAATAACTTTTTAACGACACACACATCAGAAATGCACACATAGAAGTGAATACATCCAGGTAACCAGCACCTAAAAGATTGCTTAGAAGGTTACCCAGGTCCAGGCACAGTGGCTCACACCTGTAATCCCAGCACTGGAAGGCCAAGGCAGGAAGATTGTTTGAGCCCAGGAGTTTGAGATCAGCTGGGGCAACATAATAAAACCTCATCTCCACAAAAAAAAGTCTAAAAATCAGCAGGGCAAGATGGTGCACATTGTAGTCCCAGCTACTGAGGAGGTAGAGATGGAAGCACTGACCAAAGCCAGGAGGTTGAGACTACAGTGAACTGTGATCATGCCACTGCACTCCAGCCCTTTACGTAAATGCACTCCTATAGCAACCAGGCTTCCGCCTGGCTTCTTGAAATTGGATCTTTGTGCGTGGCTAAGTTGGTTCATTCTCCCGGCTATATGATCATCACGCGGGTAGGCGGCAATGTTGTGTCCCAGTTTACTGCAGATGGCCATTTGGCTATCGCATGGCACTGTTGTGGACATCCTTGTACATGCCTTTGGTGAGCATGTGCTCACATTTCTGCTGGACACATACCTAGGGGAGGAAATGCAACATAACAGGGTAAGCGTTTGGTCACCTTGGGTCAGTCCTGTCACACTGCCCTCCAAAGGAGCCGTCCAGCTCACACTCTGACCAACCCTGCGGAAGGCCTGCAGTCACTCTGCAACCTCGCTGTGACTGCTACTGTCTGTTTTCTTCATGTAGACCCTTCTGGAGGATCGGGTTCTTGCTTTACATTTCCTAATGACCCATTCCCTGGTGAACTCAGTCACCTTCCCAATCCTTCCCTTCGGATATCACCTTTTGTGACGTGCCTGTTCAAATGTTTCTAATTTTTTTCCCTTGTCTAGTTTTTCTTTTTTATTTGCAGTTCTCTAGATAGGAGATCTTAATGTGTGTGACATATATCTTCCTGCAGTGTGTGGTTACCTTTTCCTTTTCTCACCAGAAATTCTATTGTAATGTATGTAGTCCAGTGTTTCTATTTTTTTTTTTTTTTTTTTTTTGAGTTGGAGTCTCATTCTGTCACCCAGACTGGAGTGCAGTGGCCGCTCCCAGTCACCGCAGCCTCGACCTGCTGGGCTCTGGCAATCCTTCCGCCTCAGCCTCCTGAGTAGCTGGAATTACAGGCACGCGCTACCATGCCCGGCTGATTTTTTTATTTATTGTAGAGATGAGGTCTTGCCAAGTTGCCCAGGCGGGTCTCGAACCTGCGGGCTCAGGCAATTCACTCACCTTGGCCTCCCAAAGCACAGGATTACAGGCTGAGCTACCGAGCCCGGCTGTCCAGTGTTTCTTTATGGCGAGTACTTTTTTTTTTTACCTGTTTAGGGAATATTTGCTTACCCAAGGTTATGAAGATGTGTGCCTGTGTTTTCTTCCAGAATCTTGTTTTACTTTCCACATTTAGACATTCAGTTCATTTGGAATTGATTTTTTTTAATGGTGTAAAGGGTTGAGATTCATTTTTTCCTTGTGTAGACATTCAGTAGACACCATGACTTTTATTGAAAAGGCTATCCTTGTCTGGGCATGGTAGCTTATGCCTGTAACCCCAGCACTTTGGGATGCTGAGGCGGGAGGATTGCATGAGGCCAGGAATTCGAGACCAGCCTGGGGAATATAGCAAGAACTTGTCTCTACAAAAAAATAAAAAAGTCAATGTGGTGGTACACCCTGTACACCCACTTACTCAGGAGGCTGAGGTGGAAGGATCACCTGAGCCCAGGAGGTCGAGGCTGTAGTGAGCTGTGATCATGCCACTGCACCGCAGAGTGAGATGACAGAGTGAGACTCTGACTCTAACTACATACATACATACATACATACATACATACATACATAGGCCAACCATGCCCCACTGCACTAGATTTTCTCATCTATGACATTGTTTCTCTATCTTTGTGTCAACACTGAACCGTTTTTATTATCATGGCTTTGAAATATGTTGGCATAATGGTTTAAAAGTGAAATTTGTAACTTTTAGTGACTGTTCCTAAGCTCTGGTGATTGGAAGGGAAAAAGCATTAAAACTCATAAATATGCACTATCTGGTGTATGGAGTAGTGGCAGTTCATCAGAGTTCTGAAACCACGCACATAAAATAAGCCTTTCCTTTCACCACAGGGATTTGAGCATGGGAGTTCCTACAGGAGCATGTGAGAGGACCTGAGATGTGTCCTGGAAGTAAATTGACAGCTTCTAATTTTATGCAGTCTTTTGGTTTTCCACTGACTCAGTGGCTTCTGTCTGTATTACCAGCCGTCCCCATTCTGAAGTTTCCGTGAAGTCTTCCTTAAATGACTGCCGTATGGAAGTGCATGTGAATGTTTCCTTTTGCTTTTCGTTAGGACAGCCTGTCCCTCCTCTCAGACCTGGTTCCTTCGGTAGTGGGTGGTAAGACATTTCTGGGGGTTTTTCTCACTCATTAAACACTATAACCAGTTATCTTGATAGTTTCTAGATGAGGCCAGGTGGTGCCAGAAGTGGAATTTGTATCTTTGTTCAGCTTCTCTAGTACTCCGAGCCTTTAAAAAAATTTTTTAACAGAAAAAGAGATTTTTCTAAACCATTTTTCAGTAATCACCCAATCCATTCTCTTGTGTGCAGTTCTGAGCTGGATAAAATCAGAATAACCTTTTTAAAAATAATCTCTGCCAGCTCAATTTTCCTGAAATTGGGATTGTCATCGACAGAGAGGAGCCGTGCCAAAAAGGTCGATGGACTGTTCTTAGCAGTAAAGGCCCATGGGTCATAACTTTTCTTCATGAGGGGCAAAATTATACACAAAGGAAACCATGTTAACTTATTCATGTTATGTGTACCAATAAGAATCTGTTACTTGAGAAAGCCAAACAGGAAATGAAGAAGCTTTGCATCCCTCTAAACTCATATACTGAAAGGAGGTGAGGGAGTTGTTGAGGCATGGCAGAGCAGAGAATGACAATTTTTCTCCATCCTCCAGGGACCTGAAAGTAGTCCTCTAGCTGCAATTCACACTCTTGTTTATTCAGGACTATAGCTACTATAGTAATATTGTCACTCTGCAGTCTCTTAAATCTTAAAGTCTACAATGGGGTGGTGTCTTATTGAAGCAGGGCAATCATTAAGACTCGTTCTCTTTGATATACTCCCTAAAATGACCTGATAATATAATGAATGAAAACAACAGCTTTTAGAATAGAAGGTCTGGCCCGGCACAGTGGCTCATGCCTGTGATCCCAGCACTTTGAGAGGCCAAGGTGGGAGGATTGCTTGAGGCTAGTAGTTTAAAACCAGCCTGGTCAACATAGCGAGACCTTGTCTCTACAAAAAGTCAAAAAGATTAGCCA
>CAUYQG010146373.1:0-20317 GCA_963574415.1 Tarsius wallacei
TCCAATTGTACAAATCACTGGTAGAAAAAGGGACATAGATCATGAAAGGCTGGGCTCCCATCCCCTCCACATTCACCCCTGCGGCTTGCCGCAGAGGAAGGATGACCGGGGTTTCCCCCGAAGTCCCGGAGGTTGAGTCCAGACTTGTTGGCTGGTGGGGGGCTGTTAGGTCCTCCACAGGAGGCAGAGGGAGAGTAGGGTAGAGGGGCTGGTAGGAGGAACCACTCCTACTATGTGTTGGACTAAAGATTTCTCGTCCTCCCTGTCCCTGTCCTGCCGCAGGATATGGTGGTGGAATCTCGTCATCCTCCGGCGGAGGCGGGAGGACTGGAGACTTAGCTTTAGTAGTTTCCTGTAAGGCTAAAACATGAAGAGGGTTAGATTCAACCTTCCTCATCCACGACAGCTGCCGTAGGACGAGGTAGTACCAAGCAGTGATGTACGGAATCTGGTCCGGGTGACGTTGGTAGATGATCTGTTGAACTCTCTCTATTGCTGAAGGGTTAAAAGTTCCTTCTGATGGCCAATTACTGTTTGCAAGATTTGGCCATTCAGAAGAACAGAGTAGTTAGCTTATCCCTAAATACCTGGTCTCCTGTTTGCTGTGCAGCATTTTGGAAATCTTTAAAATGATGCAAGACCAGTTCTAGGGGGGGTATTTGGCTGAGAGCCTGACTGCCCCATGACATCAACAATGAGAAGAGCAATAGAAGACATGACAGTTACAAACACAAAGCACAATGAGACAAAGACAAGGACCGACCTGATTGCCCGAGGGCAGACCCAAAACATGGGACCCTGGTGACATCTCACCAGGACCCTGGACTCAGGAAGTAACGATGCATCCAGCTTACCTGGAAGTCCAAACAGACGTGCGCACATACAGAACAGGAACCTGGCTTACCTCTCTGAGGACTCCAGAGGCGTTGTGAGTCTGCCAGGGATGGCGAACACTGAGCCCGCCCGGTAGTCAGCCACCTGAGAGTCCATTCCAGGCCCGTCCGACAGTCAGCTGCTCCAGTGCTAGCGAACGTCACGAGTCTACAGGCTAGCAGGCTCACAAGGCCAGTTGGCATAAAGGACCGTGTCAAGCACTCGTTTCCCGGTCAGGGAGCCAAAATGATGTGGAGTCCGAGCATTTGATTTACGGCGTCAACACACAATTTATCAAGAGAGAGATTTATTAACCAGGTTTGACTGGCCAGGGCCTCTCACCAGACTTACAAGTCTTTAAGCAAGGGCCCCACACTGTGGCAGGGGCCTTTCTTAAACATGCAAAAGCCAGCCTAATCCACAAGACCATTATAATTCAAATTCGAACAACACAAAGCTCGCCAGAAGAGGGGCTTGCCACCATAATTCAAACAGAGAAAAGCCCAATTTGAAAGCGGCTTATCGCACAACACACACACTGCCAGTGGGGGTTACAGAAGCAGAAAAAGCTGATTAACTTATCTAATATAGCCACTTGGGGCTTCCAAGTAGGGCGTTCTTTCCAGGGTTTCCAGGGGTTTTCAAGAATTACTAAGTTTTAGGGGAGAGGTCACAGCACATAGTTTCAGCATATTTAATATATGAGGTTATAGTTTTGTCACATTTTACATAATTTATCACACTTAATATATAAGACTTTACACAGGTTCCACACAATTTATCACCTCTTACAATCTCAAACTCCTGGGCTCAAGCAATCCTACTGCCTTGGCCTCCCAAAGTGCTGGGATTATAGGTATGAGCCACCATGCCTGACTTTCTGTAAGTTATTTAATAGACTAAATGAGATGTGGTGGCTCACACCTGTAATCCCAGCACTTTTGGAGTTGGAGGTGAGAGGATAGCCTGAGCCCAGGGTTTGAGACCCGCCTGGGCAACTTGGTGAGACCTCTTTTCTACAATAAATCAAAAAAAAAAATTAGCCGGGCATGGTGGTGTGCCCCTGTAGTTCCAGCTACTTGGAAGGCTGAGGTGGAAGGATCGTCTGAGCCTAGCAGGTCAAGGCTACAGTGACTGTGAGCCAGGGCAACAGAGTGAGAGTTGGACTAAAAATAAAAATAAAAATAAGGCCAGGCTTGGTGGCTCAGCTTGTAATCCTAACACTTTGGGAGGCCGAGACAAGTGGATTGCCTGAGCCCACGGGTTCGAGACCAGACCAGACAATTTGGCGAGACCTTGTCTCTACAATAAATAAAAAATTAGCCAGGCATGGTAGCACGTACCTGTAGTTCCGGCTACTTGGAAGGCTGGGGTGGAAGGATCACCGGAGCCCAGCAGGTCGAGACGGGGTGGTCCAGCCTGGGCTACAGAGTGAGACTCCAACTCAAAAAAAAAAAGACTAATTTTAAATTTTGTTCTATTTGCTCTCATACGTCTGCTTCTCATGGAATCTGTAATGCAACGTGTTATTTTTCTTTTGAAATAGTTATGCTTAGAAAACTGCTTTTTACCTTGGCTGGTGAGTGTGTCTTTGGGGCCATTGACTACTTTGTCAGGTGTTATGCATGTGACATAGCCACATTTGTTCAGGGGTCGTGGAATGGATCCTGGGGTTGGGATTCCAGGCAGGAAAGCCAGTGAATGACTACTCATTGCACAAGATCACTTGGAATGTGATTCATCAGTCCTGGGCTCTGGGGTAACAGTTGGGACGTGTGCCTGAGGTACAGCAGTCCCTGCCTGTCTCTGAGCTGCACATGAGCACAGGCTGCCTCCCTGCCTTTATTTCACTCCTCGGGATGCCTGGACCAAAGGTTGGTCACTCTAGATGGGGTGACAGACACTGTTCCAAGGCAAAGGCGGAGGTGGTTGTTGGGGGAGTGAAAGCAAATCCTAAGGGTACCATTTCTGTTTTATTCTTGTATGTGCTGCCTTCAGGCCAGTCACCCACCCAGCAAACCAGTTTGAAGCAGGTGTCAGCCCAGGGCATTCTCAAGTTTCTGATATTCTCTGATCTTTTGTCTCCTAAGCTATGCTTGGATTTACCTCAGGCAGTTGCTTGCAGATGAGCTACCTCATAGGAACCAGAATGAGAATCTCAGTTGTGAACACTGTTAAAGTGGATTATCTCCACATGAGGTCTGTGGAAAAGAACTTGAGGTCACACCCCTCACCCCTTACCTTATTCTCTCAGCTTCTCCACAGGAGCAGCACAGAGCACAGGCAGGCCCAAGGCCTGGGACTCTATTGAGACTGCAGATGCCCTCATGCTTAATTCCCTTACCTGCTCTACTTATCTATTTTATCAACCCCAAGTCCGTGATTCATGATACTTCTCTTTATTCCCTGTATCACTCTCTTGTGTCTGTGTATGTGTATGTTGGAGTCTCACTCTGTTGCCCACGCTGGAGTACAGTGGTATGCTCACGGCCACCACAGCCTCGGCCCACTGGGCTCACGCAATCCTTCCACCTCAGCCTTCTGAGTAGCTGTAACTACAGGCATGTGCCACCATGCTCGGCTAATTATTTGATTTATTGTAGAGATGAGGTCTTGCCAAGTTTCCAGGCTGATCTTGAACCCCTGGACTCAAGTAGTCCTCTCACCACCACCTCTCAAAGCCAGATACAAGTTCGAGGAGGACAGGAATTTTCATGTGCTCACTGCCATTTCCCCAGTACCTGGAGTACAGTGCCTGGTACCCAAAAGGTTCTCAACAAATGACTGTTGGACAAAATGACCAGCTGACATTAGGGTTGTTCCCAAAGTACCAGACTCAGACTCTATAGCCCTCCCATGTTGTGACAAGACAATAAAAGGATCTGAATGGGGTTCATGAAGGGCAGCCCCCACCGGAGGGAAGTAGATGGGGGTGGATTTGTTTAGAGCAATAGAGAACAATGGGAGAGATTGATCTGGGCTTGGGATAAATGGGAAAATGAACTCCTTGCTCAAGAGCCTCCACCTGGGCCAGGCTCAGTGGCTCTGCTTGTAATCCCAGCACTTTGGGAGGCTGAGGTGAGTGGATTGCCTGAGCCCGCAGGTTTGAGACCCAACCGGGCAACTTGGCAAGAACTCATCTCTACAGTAAAATTAAAAAGATAGCCGGGTGTGGTAGTGCATGTCTGTAGTTCCAGCTACTTGGAAGGCTGAGGCAGAAGGATTGCCAGAGCAAAGTAGGTCGACATTGGAATGGCCATGAGCTTGCATGCCACTGCACTCCAGCCTGGGCGAAGGAGTGAGACTCCAACTCCAAAAAAAAAAAAAAAAAAAAAGAACCTTCACCTGGGTCAGGCACGGTGGCTTAAGCACTTTGGAAAGCTGAGGTGAGGGGATTGCCTGAGCCCAAGTGTTTGAGACCAGCCTGGGCAACTTAGCAAGACCTCATCGCTACGATAAATCAAAAACAGCTTGGTGTGGTAGCACACGCCTGTAGTTCCGGCCACTTGGAAAACTGAGGTGGAAGGATCACCGGAGCCTAGCAGGTCAAGGCTGCAGTGACTGTGAGCGTGCCACTGTACTCCAGCCTGGGCAACAGAGTGAGACTCCAGCTCAAAAAAAAAAGCACCTCCACCCGGTGCCATGCTTGTTGTGATCTGTTTGCTGGATGTTGTCCTGGTCCAGTAAACAAACCAGCTGGACTGGGAGACTGTGAGCTCATTCTTTTGGACCTTGATGTAAACTGGACAGTGACTGCCGTATGGCCATCTATTGCTTCAGTGGATCTTCCGTTACCATACTTGAAGAGAATAGACAGGAATTCTTCTGCAGTTGACATGATATGAATGCACATAAGCAAGTCTTTTCAGGTTATGCTATAGATAGTGTGGTTATTCACAACCATCCTAATTCTGAACATCTTTTTCAGTACACTCACGGGAATGGGATCACTCACATGCACCTGAAGTGTGTTCTAGCTATTATAGAGCACATAACTTACTGGTATTAGAAATAGTGAAGGGGCCAGGCTCGGTGGCTCAGCCTGTAATCCCAGCATGTTGGGAGGCCGAGGCGAGTGCATTGCCTGGGCCTGTGGGTTCAAGACCAGCCCAGAAAATTTGGCGAGACCTTGTCTCTACAATAAATCAAAAATTAGCTGGGCGTGGTAGCACGTGCCTGTAGTTCCAGCTACTTGGAAGGCTGAGGCAGAAGAATTGCTGGAGCCCAGCAGCCGAGGCTGGAGTGGCTGTGAGTGTGCCACTGCACTCCGGCCTGGGGTCAGAGTGAGAGTCCAACTAAAAAAAAAATAGTGATGGGATGTATGTGGGTGGGGAGGGCAGAGAAGTCCAGGTTCTTTCAGAAACCAGCTCTAAGGATAGTAATGACCTATAGGTGATGACACTGGGCAGTGATTTCATCTCATGACTGCAACAGGGGCAGGTATAAATGAAGAATAGAAACAGGTGGATTGAGGTGTGAGCATCGAGATTTGGTTCAGATGACAGGGTAAGAGGGTACTGGAAAATTGAGCTCATGCACTTGTCCATTCAGTCATACACTCATTCAGCAAACACTCATGGAGGGTCTGAGGTACTTGGAACCCCATGCCAGGCTGTGTAGACGCCCTCAAGGAATCACACTCCCACGTGTGAGGTAATGGTATTAATACATCAGTGAGGACAAGTCAGGGTGTCATGCCACAACAGGCCTGAACAGCTGTGGTGGAGCACCAAGGGAAGTACCACGGCTGGACCAGGGAGTTATCTATAGCAAGCAACAAATAAAAGAAACCCCAACCAAGTCAGATCATGGACAAGCTCCTAAAAACCAAAGCAATTAGATCACCTTGCAACCATCAACTACTTATTTCTGTCCATGGCCAGAGACTTGTAAGGAAACCACTGGCCACTCCCAGGGCTCTGACTTTTTATGAAGAGGGAAAATGAAAATGAACCCGCCTTTCCATTCAGAACATGAGACCCAAAGTTTCATTCAATAAAAAGGGATAAGCCTTCAGTTATGCATTTTGGATACTATGCTATAGAGGTGGCAGAGGGAGAGTTGGGCCTAAGCAGGAAGGCAAAAGGAAGGTTGGGGAGAGACAGAATACAGGGCAAGGCCTGGGGCCAAAAGTGATTGGAGAGGAAACAGGAGGAGAAGGGGAGCAGGATGCAAGCTCTTTTTTTGGCCTGGGGCTCAGCCAGCTTCAACTCTAGCCTACCATGGAGAGCCTTTCTCCATCAGCCACATTGTCAACCCCTTACACAGGGCCTTGCTTGCCCACTCTTCTCCCTGCCTCTCCCATCCTACTCCATGGGTCACCGTGCTTCCTCCACAACCACTCCACCCGATCTGAAACACCTCAGCACCTGCTCCCTCTAAGTGTGGGAGACAATTCCCTCATTTGTTCATCCAGCAGATGCTGACAGAATGGCTCCTGACCACGAGGAGGAGACTGTAAGTTGCATGTGCGGAGGGGGCTGCAGGGAGAAGGACTTTGCAATTTTAGACAGTCAAATGGGGGCGAGATGAAGTCAACAGTCAACTCAGAAAAGAAGCAAATCAGCCTGACCTTGTAGACAGAGGAGGGATAGTGGAGGGGTGGGCAGTGCTGGAGGGTCCCAACAGCACAAGAGCCCTTGAGCCAAGGAGTCAGGTTTCATTCTGGCCTCTCTGCAGATGCTGTCGACCTGGCAATGGCCTTGCCTTGTGACATCGCAGAGAGAAATTCTCTCTGTAGGAAAAGGAAACAGCCTTCCGTTGGGAGCACCTCCTCTGGGAGTGGGGGGGGGAGGGGGAGGAGTCTGGAAAGGTATTTGTGTCACAAAAGGGAGGGTGAAGAATTGGAGGCCCTGAATCACAGGAAACCTCAAATTTTCCAGCCAGAAATCACCACCAAGCTTGTCCATGCTTCCCAAGCTCCTGATCCTAAAAATTGCTCGGCGGGTTCTTAAAAATATAGACCCCTGGCCCCCAACCCAGGTCCACTAAACCAAGAAATCTGTGTTTTCAACTAGTGCTCTGGAGAGTCTTGTCATATTGGGAGCAGATGTCTTATGGTGCTTTGGCCATAGGTCCTGATACGGTCCCATCACACAAGGAAGGAAGCCAGCGGGGATTGAAAGTATTTTGAGTAGTCATTGGGCAGGACCCAAGCAAGGTTACCAGAGACTCAAACCCAACCCTGTAAAATGATGGCACCACAGGAGAAGGAAGTGTAGGTCCATGCTGCAGGTGGCCGAGAGGGGCAGCCCAGGGTCCTCTTCCAAGAACCTTGGGATAAAAAAAGATGTGAAGCTTGGATGTGAAGTGGACAATGTTGAACTTTACTCCCGTGCTGCTGGAAACAGCAACAGTTAAGAAATCCCAGCCGGGCTCGGTGGCTCAGCCTGTAATCCCGCACCTTGGGAGGCTGAGGTGAGTGGATTGCCTGAGCCCGAGGGTTTGAGACCCGCCTGGGCAACTTGGTGAGACCTCATCTCTACAATAAATCAAAAAAATTAGCCAGGCGTGGTAGCGCACACCTGTAGTTCCAGCTACTTGGAAGGCTGAGAGGGAAGGATCACCTGAACCCAGCAGGTTGAGGCTGTGGTGGCTGGGAGCGGCCACTGCACTCCAGTCTGGGCGACAGAGTGAGACTCCAACTCAAAAAAAAAAAAAAAAAAGAAATCCCCTCATACATTTGTGTTCTTGGAAATGATGCATTGCAAAAGATCACCCAGAGCATGCATGAATAGTGCAGGGCAGAGAGGGCTGGGTGTAGGATCACAGTCCCTTCTAGTTCCCTCCCTGAAGACGGGTTGGCTTCATTCATAGGGGGCGTCCCATGGGGTGTTGAGGTCCAGCTGCAGAGAGTGGAGAGGAGAAGACCACAGAAGAATCTTAGGATAAGGAAACAGCTGTTTATGGGACTCTTTCTCAGGAATAAGAGAAGCACATTCAAAGATGCAATGGAAGAGGGATCCAGGCAAGGCGAAATGTAAGAATCTCCTCCACAAGGAGGCAGCAAGCCTACACCCAGTACTCCCAATTCTGTGCCATTTCTGCTCTGACCATGAACCCTAGTTATTTTAATGGAGCCTGTACCTTATTTCTTGTGCTGGAAGCAGAATCTTTTGTCTTGGTCGCTATTGTCACAGGTCAGGTTCTGCTCCTTCCTAAACATTCCTTTAACTGGACTTCCTTCTCTGGACCCAAGTGTCATTACCCACTGTTGATTGTCTTCCCTTCCTCTGGGACAGTCAGAAGGAGAAGATGTGGGTTCAGTGATTTCCCTTCTTATTAATTAAACAGAAGAAGATGCTTTAGGGTGTCTTGTTTTTCCACTGATGCTTTTGTGTTTAGGTTAGTTATTTTTTATTTTCATTAATTTCATTGTTTGGGTTTCTGTAAGTTGCTTCATTTCTTTCTTGTAAAAGTGATTTCTGTGTTTCACCTTAGTAAGCTTTTGACTGTTAAATAGCAGCCTGTATCTTGGTCGAGAGTAGGAATTCTGTGGTGGTGTTTGTTACCTTCCTTAGACACCAGATGGAAACAGGTGCCTGGGCCTCCCCATTTCAAGCATGTGCTGTGTGCTGCATTTTGACCAATGAGATGAAGCCTATAGTCTGTGTAGTTATCTTTTTTGATTTTTCGAGGTTATGGTTTTTTTTTTTTTAGAGGCAGGGTCTTGCTTTACCACCCAGACTAGGGTGCAGTGGCACAGTCATAACTCACTGCAGCCTTGAACTCCTGTACTCAAGCAATCCTCCTTCCTCAGTCTCTCGAGTAGCTTGGACAATAGGAATGCCATCATGCTCTGCTAAGATTTTTATTTTATTTTTGTAGGGACTGAAGGAGACAAAGACACAAGCTGACAAAGTCCTTATGTCTTAAAATACACAAACTTGACAAGGTCCTTGTATTCCTGGCCTGGCTCCAACAAGAGGTTGGCCAGTACTTCCTTCTCTCGATGTTTGCTCCTGAAAATGTTGATTTAGTAAGATTCAGATAGTGTGACCTCTAGTCTGAGTAGGCTAGATGTAGCCTGCTTTAACAACAACTTTGCTTAAAACTTCAAAAAACACAGATGTTAGTAGTTTTACTTAGACTCACAAAAAACCAAGATGTTAGTGCTATAGTAATCTTGCCAAAAAAGTCACAAACATTAACCTTTTTCTTGCTGATGCTAGCATTAGGTATTTTCTGTTCGCCGGGCTCGGTGGCTCAGCCTGTAATCCCACGCTTTGGGAGGCTGAGGTGAGTGGATTGCCTGAGGGTGCAGGTTCGAGACCCGCCTGGGCAACTTGGCGAGACCTCATCTCAATAAATCAAAAAATTAGCCAGGCGTGGTAGTGCACGCCTATAGTTCCAGCTACTTGGAAGGCTGAGGCGGAAGGATCACGGGAACCCAGCAGGTCGAGGCTGTGGTGGCTGAGAGCGTGCCACTGCACTCCAGTCTGGGCGACAGTGAGACTTCAACTCAAAAAAAAAAGATATTTTCTGTTTATGTAGTTTGGCCTTATATAAAGGACATGTTGTAAAAATAAAATGGCTCTCACCTATTAAGGGGAGAGACCTCCCGATCTGCTGTTTGTCTTTTTTTTTCTCATTCCCTCCCCCCAACTCAGGCTCTCCGGAGGCTAAAACTCCACAGGGACAGGGTCTTTCTATGTTCCCAGGCTGGTCTCAAACTCCTGGCCTCAAATGATCCTCCCACCTCAGCCTCCCAATATGCTGAGATTGCAGACATACGCCACTGCTCCCAGCCTGTGGGTATCTTTAAAGAGAGTTATCAAAAAAAGTGTTTTTAGATGTGCTTTTAATATTTTCTTAATCATTTTAGGATTTTCCACCCCCTCAGTGCTATGTTTATTTCTTTTAATTATGTTTCTGAGAATCTGTGTACGGTGTGAGAACTACTGGATGGGGCAAGGCAAGTACAAAGCTCTGACAACCCTCTTCTATACCATCTACTTTTCAATCCCACGTTCACATTTGAAGATCATTCAGTTTGTCTCTTTTAAAGAAACTTTTGGAGAAAGCTGTATGGGTCTAGGTTTCAGAAGTCCCCAGAGGATGGAGAGATACTGAGTTGCTTTACTGCAAATATTGACATCATTCCATATTATAACATTTGTTCAGTTCCTATTCTGGTTTTTGGTTTTGTTTTTGTTTTTTTGCTTTGTATAGATTATCTAACCATCACAATAACCCTGTGAGGTAGGTACAAATTTTTCTCTCATTTCTTTTTTTTTTCCCCCTCTCATTTCACAGATGAGAAAACTGAAGCTCAGAGAAGTTAAATAATTTGACTGAGCTCAAACATCTAGGAAGCCAGAGGTGAGAATTGGACTCTATACATTTTTACTCTTATTCTCCTAATTTAAGTCTGCTACTTTCTCTGTTGGCTTTTTATGATGTCTCACACTGACTGTAGTTGTCCATGGGTATCCATTGGGGATTGGTTCCAGGACCTCCCACAGATACCAAAATCTATGGTTGCTCAAGTCCCTGATATAAAGTGGCATAGTATTTGTGTATAACCTATGTGCATCCTCCCACATATACTAAATCATCTCTAGATTACTTATAATGCCTAATACAATGTAAATGCTACCTTATTAGTTACACTGTATTGTTTAGGGAATAACGACAAGACAAAAGTGTCTACATCTTGAGTACAGACAAAATTGTTCAAATATTTTCCACTCAAGGTTTATTAAATTCACGGATAGGGAGCCCAAGCCCGTGGATACAGACACCCAATTATAAATGATTTCTTTCTGCCTCCTCAGTAAGAAAGAAATCTCTATGAAGGCAGGGCCCCAGTCTCATTTAGGTCTGCCCCTGCAGGCAGTACCTCACAGTAGCCAGGCCCCTCCTCTGCTGTTGGCATCCCCATTGGCTTGTCTGGTTCCAGGAAGGAACTCTATGGTGGCAACAAGGGCTGACCTCACACTCCAAGTCATGGCTCAAACATTCTGTGGGGAGCAGAGCTGCTTGGATAAAGACGGACAATTTTAGAGTGATGGACAAGGTTCAAGGTTCTTTTGTATTTTTATTTTTGTTCTTAATGGAATTCCCGCTTCATTTATGCTTGCCTTATGCAGATGGGTTCCATCAGGTTGGAAAAATGATAGGCTTACCAGGTAGCTTCAACTATTGGTTTTTCTTGTCTCAGGAGAGTTGAAAAGCTGTTTCAGGGGAAATAAAAGAGGGTAATTATAAGCTTTCTTTTTAAGGCAACGAAGAATCACAAATGCCCAGAAACAACACCAAACAGTCTAAAGCTTTGGAAATTCACTATTCTGCAATTAAACAGACTTCCCCAAGACCCACAGGTAAGTCACTAAATTACTCATTCTGTGAGATGGGAATTGTAGTCTGGGGTCCTTTTATATGCTATGTAAATGTATATTGTATATTTGTTAGTAGAAAGGTCCATAAAATGTAATATAATTAGATAAACATTTACTTGGAAATTAAGTCTTAGGCTCTTCACTCTCTGTAGGTTGGCTTTCTCTTTACAAATGTGCTGCTTGCTTTCTTCTCTTTCATTTAACTTTATTTTATTTTGGAGTTGGAGTTTCACTCAGTTGCCCAGACTGGAGTGCAGTGGCATGATCATGGCTCACAGCAGTGTCCACCTCCTGGGCTCAGGCAATCCTTCCACCTCAGCCTCCCAAGTAGCTGTGCACAACCACACCTGGCTAATTTTTTTTTTGTTATTATTGTTGGTAGAGACAAGGTCTTGCTGTGTTGGCCAGGCTGGTCTCAAACTCCTAGGCTCAAGTGATGCTCCCATCTTGGCCTCCCAAAGTGCTGGAATTACAGGCATGAGTCACCATGCTCGGCCTCATTTCACTTTAATTAGCACACATTAAAACCTCAGTCCCATCCAGATCATATAAATGTGCCTGTATGACTTTTTTTTTTTTAATCAGAGTCTCACTCTGTTGCCCAGGCTGGAGTATAGTGCCACACTCATGGCTACTGCAGCCTTTACCTGCTGGGCTCAGGGGTTCCTTCTGCCTCAGCCTTCCAAGTAGTTGAAACTATAGGCGTGAACTACCATGCCCGGCTTATTTATTTATTTATTTATTTATTGAGTTGGAGTCTCACTCTGTTGCCCAGACTGGAGTGCAGTGGCCGTTCCCGGCCACTGCAGCCTCGACCTGCTGGGCTCTGGCAATCCTTCCACCTCAGCCTTCCAAGTAGCTGAAACTACAGGCGTGCGCTACCATGCCCGGCTGATTTTTTGATTTATTGTAGAGATGAGGTCTCGCCAAGTAGCCCAGGTGGTCTCGAACCCGCGGGCTCAGGCAATCCACTCACCTCAGTCTCCCAAAGCACGGGATTACAGGCTGAGCCACCGAGCCCAGCTTCGGCTTATTTTTTGATGTATTGTAGAGACGAGGTCTCACCAAGTTGCCCAGGCTGGTCCCAAACCCCTGAGCTCAGGCAATCCTCTCACCTCAGCCTCCCAAAGTGCTGGGATTACAGACTTGAGCCACTGGCCTCAGCCAATGTGCCTGTATGACTTTAATTGTAATTTGGTGCACATGTTTTGGCAGTAGAGCATGTAAGTCTAGACTCAATTACTTTGCAAGTGTAGAGTATTCTTTATAACCATTTGTCTTCTATGCTTTGCTTTTTAATTTGAGTGCTAGAGGAAGTCTGTTTACCTTAAAACAGCAAAACCAATCCTGACACTCTATGAAGTCAGGCAGTGATCCTGTGTGGAGACACGTAATGCTTATAAACAATCTCCATTCCATATAACGGAAATGCTGTTTGTTAGATACAACAGCATTTAATTTGTATTTGAGGAAAAGACACTGCTGCTCCCTTGTCCTGGCACTGCCTCTTTGACCTTCTGTTGCAATCATAGCCCCTTCAACTCTGGGTCTCTCCAGGTCCTCAAGTTGGGCAGAGGTTTTCCAACTTGTGTGACTAAAAAAGAAGACCAGAAACCCAATGTATCATGTTACTAAATGTCCATATTCATGACAGGAAACACTGGATGCAAATAAAACACATGCTTTTGCAAATTAACTCACATATTTCTACTAGGCATTGGACAAATGTATTGACATTTACCATCTTAGGTGTTTGGAATCTGTGTGTTAGGCTTTCTTGTCTAATGCTGAGTTACTTCATTATTTTCCTAAATCCATTTTAAACCAGTCTCTCCTCTTTGATCTCCTCCAATGGCCTTCTAGCTAGATTGCCTAGTAACCCCATGAAATTCATGAGGAATAACAGTAAGTCAAGGGATCTGGGAGGGTGGGTAGAATCCACGACATTCCTGAAGCAGTCATGGTGTGAGGCTACAGAGAGTACTGGGGTTGGCACCACAGAGCCTACATAGCCCTCTTGAGCACATTAGATTAGCAGTGTCACTGCTTGGGAAAGATGAGGAAGTAGCACAGTCCCATGGGCTGGCATCTTGATCAGTAAAGCACAGGCTGCATTTGTGGTCCCTGTGTGTAACACACAGTGCACAGTCATCCACAGCAGCCCTGTCAGCAGTCTTTCTAACAACTTTTCCCCTCCTTGGTTTTTCCTCCTGGAACCTCCTCAAAACTGCTTGCTTCGGAGTTCTCCAAACCAGAAGACCACCCTGTGTCTTGCTGTTCCTTCCACCCTAGATCGTTATTTCTTCTCTTTCTTTGCTCATTTGCTAAGGGCCTACATTGGGTCAGCTATTGTGGGTCAGTTCCTCACCTTCCCCATTGTTTAAAAATGTTATAGGATTTTATTTAATTGGGTATGTTAAGATACACAGACACAGAAATGACTATTATGAAGGAAGAAGTTTTTATACTCATGGGTCTCTAGAAACTGGAGGCACAGTGTGCCATGCAGGAGGCCACATGGGAGACCAAGTGAGCCAGGGGAAAATGTAGGTGAAAACCTTTATCTTGGTTTTCATGGGAAGGGCAAAGTAAGGCAGGGTAAACAGGCTTAAGAAGAGCTAGTTTGAATGATCTGCGTGGGATCTGAGGCATAGGGTCTGTCCTAAGTTTTCTGGTCCTGGCCCTAGGATGAGGTGGAGAGTGGCCTGAAGTGTGAGAGCTCTGGGGAATATCTATGGGTATAGGCTTTGGATTAATTGGTTTGCATATGAAAGGCGTGAGCACTATATCTAGGACTTAGCAGTTTGTCAAAATATCAGGAAAGATAGAAAATGAAGAATATGATAACTACATTCGACCATTGCAAACATATTATTAATTTTTCTAAAATTCAAGTGTGAATATTTCACCCACCCGTTCACACCACCACCACCAAAGCATAGAGCTTGAGTCCTTGCTGGGCATCAGAAGGCCTGCATTCTAGTCCTTCCTATGACACCAGCTTGCTTTGTGAGCTTGCATGAAAGCTTTACTGAGACCTCTGTCATCTCAATTGTAGGGAGAAGGGAGACAGGATGAAATCACTTGTCTAATCAGATCGCTGAAAGAAACCAATTTTCTCCTGAAACCCTTTGCTCTTAACTATATGGGGCGATGCTACCTCACTCATAATAAGAGAAATGTGCAGTGAAACTATCAATGTGAAACACAGAAATTCAGAAAATATGATTTAGTATATTTGAGTGCAAAGCTTACGGATAGCCATGTGGAGACACTGACTCCAAAAGAAGGCGTTTCCAACACGGAGAAGTTAAGGTTTCACATATATAGGCAGTGACAGAAGTTCCAACAAGATCACAACATTTTCCTTATGCTACCAGTGCACATGTCACAGCAGTTTAATTGGTTATAGATACTGTATTCTAAGGAAGATTATTTATTTATTTATTTATTTATTTATTTATTTATTTATGAGCTGGAGTCTCATTCTTTGTTGCCCAGGGTGGAGTGCAGTGGTACGTTCACGGCCACTGCAGCCTCAACTTGCTGGGTTCAGGCGATCCTTTCACCTCAGCCTTCCAAGTACCTGGAACTCCAGATGCACGCCACCATGCCTGGCTAGTTTTTGTGATTTATTGTAGAGATGAGGTCTCACCAAGTTGCCCTGGCTAGTCTCAAACCCCGGGCTCAGGCAATCCTCTTGACTCGGCCTCCCAAAGTGCTGGAATTATAGGCTGAGCCACTGAGCCCAGCCTGGAAGATTATTTATTCCTCTGTGAGGAAGAGTAGTGATCTAAGGGGGTTTAATTTCTGTTGCTACCTGGTCTTAATTATTTACAGGAAAAAGGCAGAAGTTCAGCTGCGCACCATATGATTTAGGCTACATGACCACATTCCTCTTGAGACTCAAAATAATTTAAAGTTCCTTTACATTTAAGTTATTTTAAGTTTGAATTATTTAATTTTACCAAACTATACCATAATTCCAGTTTTCAGCTATCGTGCTGAAAGTGGATAAAATGTTTCATAAGTGTCTTGGCAGAGGAGCAAGGAAACATAATCTCACATCTTGTTTGTCAGCTAGTAATGAGTACAACTTCTAGACAGGGAAATTGACGATGATGATGATGATGATTTTTTGAGTCGGGGTCTCACTCTATCGCCTAAGCTGGAATGCAGTGGCATAATCACGGCTCACCACAGCCTCGATCTCCTGGGCTTATGTGGTCCTCCTGCCTCAGCCTCTGTGCCCAGCTGATGATTCTTATAAATGTAAAAACAGTGCGTTTACTTCTGACCCAGAGTGAGTGTCAAAATATAACTGGGATCTGTTTTAATCAGTTATAGCAGATACCCAGACATAGAAGTGATTGTAATGAAGGAAAAAGTATTAGGAGATGAGGCCTCTGGGAGGTGATTAGGTCAACAGGCTAGAGCCCTCACAGTTTGGATTACTGTCCTTATAAAAGAGGCCCCAGAGGCCAGGTGCGGTGGCTTAAATCTGTAATCCCAGCACTTTGGGAGGCAGAGTCGAGAGGATTTCCTGAGCTCAGGGGTTCGAGACCAGCCTGAGCAACATGGTGAGACCTTGTCTCTACAATAAATCATAAAATTAGCCGGGCATGGTGGCACATGCCTATAGTTCCAGCTACTTGGAAGACCAAGGTGGAAGGATCACCTGAGCCCAGAGGGTTGAGGCTGCGGTGGCCGTGAGGTGCCACTGCACTTCAGTCTGGGTGACAGAGTGAGACTCCAACTCAAAAAAAGAAAAAAAAATGGAGAGGTCCTAGAGAGCTAGCTCACTCCTTCCACCATACGAGGACACAACAAAGAAGGTACCATCTTTGAACCAGAAAGTAGCCTTCACCAGACACCAAGCTTGCTGGTGACTTGATCTTGTTCTTCCAGTCTCCAAAACTGTGAGAAATACATTTCTGTTGTTTGTAGGCCACCCTGTCTATGGTATTTTGTTAGCCTGAATAGATTGACACTGTAGTATTGCAGTTTACTGTCTCATTTGCACTCTCACACGAATATGCTGTCAATTTTCCCATTTTAAAATCCAAAATTCATATTTTGATCCCTCAGCCCCCTTCAGGAGCTGCATGCATTCTCGTCCCTCTTTTATACAAAGCTTCTCAAAATAATTATCAAAACTCACTGTCTCCAGTTTCTTTCCTTGTTCTCTCCTGCACCTGTTGTTGCGGTCAAGTTTGCTTCCCTGCCACACTGCTAATACTGCCTTTTCCCAGGTCTCTATTCACCTCCCTGAAGCCCAATCCAGTTTTCATTCTCATCATACCCAAACCATCTAAACTCATGTTCTTTTCTCTCCCACAATATTTTACTATGAAAATTTGAAAACATACATACATGTTGTTTACTGATAGGACTACATTTCACACTCTTAGCTAAATCTTCTCTAAAATCATTTTACACTCAGTTTTGTCACAGTCCAGATTGTTTTTGTCATGCAGAGGGAAGTTTCCACTGAGGCATATTCCAGCTCGGCTGGCCAAAGTGTTTGTCCTATGCCAGGGAAGGAGCACAGTAGCGGGGAGGCCAAGTGGAAGACAAGGAGTAGCTATTCAATTTGTCAGATTCTGAGTGACTGAATAACATACCTCCTTTGCCAAGTGTTCCTTTGTTCAATTTGTGCAAACACTAACTGTCTGGTTATTTCTTAAGTTTCAGATAATATTAAGGAGGAGGATATACCTGAGCCCACAAAGAACAACCATGGTTTTATAGCACATTCCATAACCCCCAGATCCGACACCTGGAATGAAGGTTTGTGGAATTCCTAAGCTGCGCTGAAATATCCTTTTATGACAGCACCACACAACTTGAGACCATCAGGGTGACCCTTAAGTCATAAAACGAAGGCCACTTTCCTTTTGGCTGCCCAGAGGATGGGTGTTGCTATATAGAGAAAGGGATCCAGTATCTCTACAAGGCAAAAGGGAGGGCTTTGCTTTGGCCAAGGACAGGAGATGGAGAAAAAAGGGAGGCAGGGATTGTTGCGAATTCAAAGTATGTTTGTTCATGCAGGTTATGCATTCTAACCTCAGTATGTTTCAAAATTAAGAATGCAGCCGGGCTCGGTGGCTCAGCCTGTAATCCCGCGCTTTGGGAGGCTGAGGTGAGTGGATTGCCTGAGCCTGCGGGTTCGAGACCCGCCTGGGCTATTTGGCGAGACCTCATCTCTACAATAAATCAAAAAATTAGCCGGGCGTGGTAGCGCGTGCCTGTAGTTCCAGCTACTTGGAAGGCTGAGTGGAAGGATTGCCAGAGCCCAGCAGGTTGAGGCTGCGGTGGCTGGGAGCATGCCACTGCACTCCAGCCTGGGCAACAGAGTGAGACTCCAACTCAAAAAAATAAAAATAAAATAAAATAAAAATAAAAATTAAGAATGCTATTTTTAAGCCGGGCTCGGTGGCTCAGCCTGTAATCCTGCACCTTGGGAGGCTGAGGTGAGTGGATTGCCTGAGCCCTCGGGCAATTGGTGAGACCTCATCTCTACAATAAATCAAAAACTAGCCGGGCGTGGTAGCGCACACCTGTAGTTCCAGCTACTCGGAAGGCTGAGGCGGAAGGATCGCCAGAGCCCAGCAGGTCGAGGCTGTCGTGGCCGGGAGCGACCACTGCACTCCAGTCTGGGCGACAGAGTGAGACTCCAACTCAAAAAAAAAAAAAAAGCTATTTTTAAAGACATTTCTGCTTTTTGTCTCCTATTCCTCTTTGTAATAACAATATGATTAATAAATATATTAACTGAGAGACACAGTTAAAATAACATTTTTAAGAACTTCTTTTTTTTCCATTTTTAGCAATAATTCCACATAGACCTGTTCTTGCCCTAGTAATTTTAATTGCGTGTATAGCCTTCACCGTTGCTCTGATATGTGGTATGGCGATCTCCTATATGATATAGTAAGTATATGCTAAATAACATCCACTATCCTTAAATAAGTCATAACAAATCCAGCAGATTATTATTTAGTGTCAAAGGCTTATGGTAATAATAATAATTAGGATAATTCTCATAACTGTTAAATTGTTATTGTCATTATTAATTTCCAGACCAGTGTTTTTCAAAACGTGGATTATACTTATGTTGGGTCATGATACAAATAAGAAAAAAAGAAGACATAATACAATTCAGCAGAATAAAAAATATTAAAATCATTACTTAAAGTATTAAAGTAAAGGCTGATTTTGAAACTTTTTAGACAGATACAGGAGACACATACACGGTTGTAAAGTAAAATATGTTTCTTACTGTGGGTCATGGCAAAAAGTGTCTGAAAGACACTATTTGAAATGCTGACTTCCTCTCAAAATGTGGCCTTTTAAAATGAACTTGACACTTTGGAAGAAATCTTAACAATGCAAAACAGAAAAGAGCGACCACTCTCATTTTCACTAGAAGTTTGTTGATGCCATCTGGGGTAATAGTGGCTTTTTGGAATATATTTCACCTTCTATGCAAATAAATCTTGGGGTCAAACTATTTTAAGTGACATGATCATTTTGAAATTAGTAGTAGACAAAGATGAGCCACACCATGAAATAAGAATAGGGTGACCAACAGACTCTGATACCTACTCTAAGATCCCGTTCTAGGATTCCATTGTATCCCATCAGAAACAACTTGAGGAAGGACACAATTATTTGCTCTATTAGAATTAAGTATGAAAAAGAGGAATATATTGTCATATATGGGATATTTTTTGAAGTAACCATGTTAAGACTACCCTGAAGAATGTCAGATAAAGGCAAATGAGGCCGGGCTCGGTGGCTCAGCCTGTAATCCCGTGCCTTGGGAGGCTGAGGTGAGTGAATTGCCTGAGCCCGCGGGTTCGAGACCCGCCGGGGCAACCTGGTGAGACCTCATCTCTACAATAAATCAAAAAATTAGCCAGGCGTGGTAGCGCGCGTCTGTAGTTCCAGCTTACTTGGAAGGCTGAGGTGGAAGGATCGCCCGAGCCCAGCAGGTCGAGGCTGCTGTGGCCGCGAGCAGCCACTGCACTCCAGTCTGGGCGACAGAGTGAGACTCCAATTAAAAAAAAAAAAAAAAAAAGGCAAATGAGATTAGAGGGAAAATGGAAGAAATTTTCCTAATGAGAGAGCGTAACCTGCATGTTTGGTTCTGGGTTATCTAATGTGGCAATCTACATTAACTTAGTTTATGTAACTTCAGTTTCTGTATATTTCATTATTATAGACAAAAATATTAATAAATGTAAAGTTTTTCTTTCTTTGTTTCTCTCTCTCTCTCTCTCTCTCTCTTTCTTTTTTTAAGAGACAGGGTCTCACTGTGTTGCCCAGGCTGGTCTCAAACTCTGGCCTTAAGGGATCTTCCTGCCTTGGCCTCCCACAGTGGTGGGATTACATGTGCAAGCCACCATGTCAGGCCAACAAATACAAAATTTTCTAAGATCACGCACTAAAACATATCTCCTGGACTTTCAGTGTTCATTTAAGTTGTTGAGCTAGAGTCAACTCTTACAATTTTCACAGTTGTATTGGCACCAGGCTATGTTAGAGCCAGAGGCAAAATCTAAAACCAAAACCAACCAAACAAGCAAACCAAAAATCACATGACCCATGGTACATATTTTCATGTAATTCTTAGTGGTTTATTTTCCACAAGTAGATTTTGAAAATACTATTGCTGAGTTTGCTTTTATTTAAACCAGTAAAGTAAAATTATAATTAGTTTTGTTTTAGGTATAAATAAAATATTTAAACTTAATATGACTTTTCACATACCAATTTTCAATTTTGATACATATTCTCAACTTCCTTAGTGTTGTGGAAAAGAAGAAGCATTGAGCTAGGTATGGTGGTTTACACCTATAATCCCAGCACTTTGAGAGGCTGAGGCAGGAAGATTGCTTGAGCTCAAGAGTTCGAGACCATCCTGGGCAACATAGCAAAACCTCCTTTCTAACTTAAAAAAAAAAAAAGAAAGGCTATCCTAAAGAAATAAATCAGCTTAAGAAAAGGAAAGCCTTGATCTGGCAGTTAAAGAATTACAAACAATTTCACAAGCTTTCACAAGCAAAATGCTCTAATTGCAAGTTCTCACTTCTGTAAAC
>CAUYQG010146377.1:0-31059 GCA_963574415.1 Tarsius wallacei
GCAATTTTATTTCAGATTTTTTTTTTTTTTTTTTTGAGTTAGAGTCTCACGCTGTCGCCCAGACTGGAGTGCAGTGGCACGCTCCCGGTCACCACAGCCTTTACCTGCTGGGCTCTGGCAATCCTTCTGCCTCAGCCTTTCAAGTAGCCAGAACTACAGACACGTGCTACCACACCCAGCTAATTTTTGATTTATTGTAGAGACGAGGTCTCACCAAGTTGCCCAGGTGGGTCTCGAACCCGCAGGTTCAGGCAATCCACTCGCCTTGGCCTCTCAAAGTGCTGGGATTACAGGCTGAGCCACCAAGTCTGGCTGGAATTTCTTTTTATCTATCTCAATTTACACATTTCAATTTTCACATTCTCTTTGAACAAACTGTCACCCATGTGGTTTCATCATTAATGAGTTAAATAAAACTGTAATACATGCTTTCTATGTATTTTCATTAGAAATATGCTTTTTGGGCCAGACACGGTGGCTCAACCCTGTAATCCCAGCACTTTGGGAGGCAGAGGTGAGAGGATTTCCTGAGCCCACAGGTTCAAGAGTAGCCTGGGCAACATGGTGACACCTTGTCTCTACAATAAACCAAAAAATTAGCCAGGCGTGGTGGTGCATGCCTATAGTTCCAGTTACTTGGAAGGCTGAGGTGGAAGGATCACCTGAGCCCAGCAGGTAGAGGCTGTGGTAACCGCAAGCATGCCACTGTACTCCAGCCTGGGCAACAGAGTAAGACTCCGGCTCAAAAAAAAAAAAAGATTTTTGATGGGTTCCCTAATGAACCCATGAGCCTATAATAGTGTCTGGGCACATAATAGGTCTTAGTTTATTTCTGCCTATGATAACAAAGGACATTTATTTTTCTCACATGAATATGTCAGGCAGCTATGGGTGGCACTGCCACAAGCTGAGGGTCACAGTCTGGATTTAGGTTGGTTCTTAGTATCATTTAAGATCCCTGATGTACAAGAAATACACAGAAACATTCAGTATCTCTTTAAGCCTCTACTTAGAACTGACACACTGACAACTCTACCAACAATTAATTGGTCCACGAAAATCATATGGCCAAGGACAAAGTCAAGAAGGAAGAGAAGTCATACTCTACCTTCTTTGATGGAAGAGTCTCCTAAAGGTGCTTAGCAGAGAGGACAGCAAACAATCATCCAATCTATTATAGTGCTCAATAAATTTATGTTGAATGAAGAGTAAACAAACTCCAAGATTTCAGTGGGGGGAAAAAAGCATGCTGCAGAACAATTGTACAAAGTATGCCACCATTTGTGTATATATATCTATACAATTTTTTTTTTTAGTTGGAGTCTCACTCTGTCGCCTAGTCTGGAGTGCAGTGGCACAGTCACACTCAGCACAGCCTCGACCTCCTGGGCTCAGGTGATCCTTCCATCTCAGCCTTCCAAGTAGCTGGAACTACAGACACAAGCCACCATACCCAAGGTCTTGCCAAGTTGCCCAGGCTAGTCTCGAACCACTGGGCTCAAGCAGTCCTCTCACCTCCACTTCCAAAAGTGCTGGAATGGCAGGTGTGAGCCACCATGTACTGGAGGCCTGCTCTCGCAAAGTTGAGGGGTTCCCAAAGGTGAAGACGGCATCGGCATTTGGGGGGAAAAGAGAGAAAGGGGGAAAGAGAGAAAGGGAGAGAAAGAAAGAAACTGGACACCTGTTATGAGAATACAGATGCCGTTTATTGGGAATCACAACAGGTCTTTTATCCCCAAATTTTTCAGTCTCACATGTCTTTCACGTGAACACAAAGCCAGGTGAGGGTCGTCCCCCACCCACCAAATGTTCTTTTCAGGTAAGAGGAAGAAAAATCCGGTAACAGATGTTAAACTTAATTCATGACAGCCTATCCTATAAACCCTTTTCATCATATGGATCCGTGACTGACCTATCCTATAAACCTTTTTCATCCTATGCTTATGCCAATACCAAGTTAAACAATTCTATAGAAACTTAAATACTTATTCTACAACCTAAAGCGGCCCATCCCAGAATGTTTGGAATGTGACCCAGTCCAAAGTTCACAGTGGGCTACCTGCAAGTAACCTAGCCATGCTCTTTCAACAAAATGGCTGTCTAAACTTATATTTCTAAAACTATATTCTACAAATTACACCTTACTCAACTTCAATAAATCCTAAAATCACGACCCAGAAGCCTGTGACCAGTACGAAGGCTCTGAGATGTGACCTGAGTTTGAACTGTAAGTTGTGTGAAAGCCAAAACTGCAGTTTCTGGAAACCTAACGCTCAATGGGCCTCCGTGGCCGGCTCCCAAACACTCCGTGACTTCTGTCACTGTCCTTCTTTCCTCCAAGAGGCCCAAAGCCTTGGTCCCCACCTTGTGACCTTCCTCCTGCATAACTGTCAGGATTCTTCCCTTCCTACCAGCATCCCATTCCTTCCCCGTTGGAATGTCTTTGTCCTATGCCACTTTACTGCAGGCAACCCGGTGGCAGGCAGTGCGGAGAGATGGACCATCTCACCCCAAGGAGAGAACTGACCCCAAACTGGGAGGTGGAGAAGAAGGCTGGGAGCTTGGTGGTGCTGCAAGGCACCCCAGACCAGGAGGCAGAAACAGCAGAAATTACTCTCTCACAGCTCTGGAGGTTGGAAGTCCAAAGTCAAGCTGAGATTGGGAGGGTTGGTTCCTTCTGAGGCTGTGAGGTAGCATCCGTCCCAGCCCTCTTTCCCAACTTATGGCAGCTTGCTGGCTGCTTTTGGCTCCTTGTCTTGTAGATAGTGTGTTTGCCATGTCTTTTATATCATTTTCCTTCCGTATGCACCCTTTCTCTTCACATAGCATTCTTCTTTTCTGTAATTTTTCTATTTCTTTCTTTCTTTTCTTCCTTCCTTCTTTCTTTCTTTTCTTTTTTTCTTTCTTTTTTTTCTTTTTTTTGAGTTGGAGTCTCACTCTGTCACCCAGACTGGAGTGCAGTGGCTGCTCCCGGCCACCGCAGCCTCGACCTGCTGGGCTCTGGCAATCCTTCCGCCTCAGACTTCCAAGTAGCTGGAACTACAGGCGTGTGCTACCACGCCCGGCTAATTTTTGATTATTGTAGAGATGAGGTCTCACCAAGTTGCCCAGGTGGGTCTCGAACCCGCGGGCTCAGGCAATCCACTCACCTCAGCCTCCCAAGGCGTGGGATTACAGGCTGAGCCACCGAGCCCGGCCTTTCTTTTCTTCCTTCCTTCCTTCCTTCCTTCCTTCCTTCCTTCTTTCTTTCTTTCTTTCTCCTTTCCTCCCTCTCTCCCTCCCTCCTTCCTTCCTTCCTTCCTTCCTTCCTTTTTTGATTCGGAGTCTCACTCTGTCACCCAAGCAAGAGTGCAGTGGCATGCTCATGGCCACCGCAGCCTCGACCTGCTGGGCTCAGGCAATTCTTCTGCCTCAGCCTTTCAAGTAGCTGGAACTACAGGCATGTGCCACCATACTCAGCTAATTTTTTGATTCATTGTAGAGACACGGTCTTGCCAAATTGCCCAGGCTGGTCTTGAATCCATGGACTCAGGCAATCCTCTCACCTCCACCTCCCGAAGTGCCGGGATTACAGGCATGAGCCACTGCACCCAGCTATGACATTATTTTTATAAGGACCACATCAGATTAGAGAACTGTCTCCTCCACTATGACCTCATTCTAATTAATTACATCTGCACTACTTTATTTATAAATAAGATCACATTCTGGGTGCTGGAGGTCAGGGCTTCAGCATAGGAAGCTGGGAGGGGGAGACACAATTCAGCCCACAACAGGAGGAAAGCCCATACTAGGGGAAAGTAACTGGTCTGGGAACCCGAATAGCTCTGACTATGACTGCTGACATTGCAGTCCACAGGGGACACCTTCAGTAGTGGGCTGCTCTCTCAACAACTTCGCCTCCTATCAGAGAAAACTGTGTCTATCGGGGCCTGTGGGGACTCCAAGGGCATGACATATCCCTCTGTGCTTTTAATGAGTTAGTGGAGACAGAGGGTGACCAAGGGTGGCCACTAAGGCTCACCACTATGGCTAACCCTCCCTGGAGGGTTTTGAGAACCAGGAGAGACCCTGAGTTGCTGCACTATAGAAAGAAATCACACCACAGTAATTTTAGCTATGGTTGTACTTGGGGGGAAAAATGTATTAGAGAGTATGTTCTTGGGTTTCAGTAGAAGAAATCCAACCCAATTAATGTTGGTAGAAGGGGAAATGTATTGGAAAATTAATGTCACGCCAGGAAAGATAGGGCTACTGCTGCCTTTGGGGACAACAAGAAAAAATGTCCCAGAATTACAAGACCCTCATCTAGGCTGTTCTCCATTCTCTGAATCCTGCACAGTGGGATGATACAAAGCCCCTTGTGCCTTCATGATCCCTGCAGCACTATCAGAAGGGGAAGGAGCCTCAGCTCCTCAGGGAGCCCTTACAATCCCTGAACCCATGTTGCACCCTGTGATCTGCCTCATGGCTCCTTCATCCCTTTTCATGGGCACCTCATTCCATCCTCCTCTCCCCTCAATCATTGCAGAGACTAGACTTAGATCAACACCCATTGGCATCTCCTGGTAGTGCAGAAAGCTGCTCACAGGGCAGTGAGTGACTGTGTGCCTGGGCTGTCTCAGGTTGTGTCAAGATAGATGCAAAGTCCTAGGAAGAGATGCATCTTTTTCCACCTTGAGTTGCAGGAGAGAGAGGCAGAGAGAAGGCTGGGGTCTGGGAAGAAGCAGGTGGGGGCAGGGCCCTGGAGCACTTACCTGTGGTCGATGGAGTCCCTGGCAGAGGAAGAAAACTCACATGTGTAAGACAGCCTGCATTCGAAACTTCAGAGCCCTGGCTTGGAAGAGCATATTTTGTTTATTTACTTATTTTTGCCCTGGAGGTGATTGAATTCTTTTCTACCTGCTTCTTGTTAAAATTCTTGATGAAACTTGAATTGGCACATCACAAGTAAGATGTCGATAGACATCTGCATCGGCTGCAAGCCCTGTTCTTGGCTGAGCATCTCAAAGACGTTGTGCATCCTTTGCAGATGTGAGGCCCTCGGATCAAGTTTCATCTCAGCACCATTGCTGCGGCACAATGTGGGGCTAGTCAGGCCTGGGCTGGGCAGATGGAAATGCGCAAGGAAGAAAGCTCTTTCATCGTTCCTGTCTCCCACAGAGTTTTACACTATGCTGAAGTTTCCAGGATGTGTGGTGTGTGAGTCTGTGTGTATTCCTCTGAGTTCCTTAAGAGTCAAGACATAACCAGGAATTTGAATTAGAAGGTAACAGGTCCTTTGGCCCTCTTCCCTACCTTGGGGAAGTGAATCTCTCTCTCTCTCTCTCTACTTTTAAATAAACTATATTTTCTAATCTAAAGAAAAGAAAGAAAGTAACAGGTCTACAATTTTCTTGTGTCAATTAACAAGCAAAAATCCAAACAAGTCAATGGTACTCCACAGCCTTTGAAATCAAGGTGACGCTCTCTGGCATGATATAAAAGCCTTCACAATCTGCCCTTAAGTCTTTCCAGCATGTTCCAGTCATGCTAAACTTTCAGATGTTTTTATACCATGGAGCGTACTTTAAAAAAAAAACAACTTGTATTTATTTTAAAGATGTGGGATACATCCAGGTTTAGGTAGATAAGTGATCATTGTACAGGTAAACTTTGAGTCTCTCTTTTGTCCCCACTTCACCTGGCTTGAGATCAGGTATACCTATTGATGTTGTGTGCCCCCCTTCTTCCTCTGGCAGAATCCCGCTACTGCCAATCCCTTTCTTATAGTATTATGATAAGGAGCGTACTTTTGACCCTTCCCATCTCAGCTTGCAGTCTTCCATCTGCCTGCAATGTCTTGTCCTTCCTCCATTTGTTAAAAATCTCCTGCATTATTTTTAGCCCAGCTCTCTGTCTGTGCATTTCCAACCAGCGGGGTCCTGTGTTCCTGGTATCTTGTGGAAGGGGCCCTAGCGGACACACTTCTTCATACTCTTGTCTCTTCTGAGGCTTTGGGGCCATCTTCCATGGTTTTTGCAATCTCTACTTTGGGTCTTTCAAATTATACAAAACAGTATCTTGACTTTCCCTTGGTTCTCACATCCAAGTAAATAGTGCTACCCTCTGCCCAGTTGCTCAAGCAACACCTGGAAAGTATCTTTGATTTTTTTATTTCCCTTACTCCGTGTGTCCAAACCAAGCAGCAGGTCTCTTTCTCCAAAACGCAGCCGGATCTGGCCACCCCTTGTGATTCTAACCTACCTGGACATCACTCTCACCTTGAGTGCACAGATGGCCTCCTATGGGCCTCTGGTCACAGCTCCTCCTTGACCTCTATTTTGTGCAGAGTGGCCAGGGTGGCCTGTGAAGCACAATCAGATCCTGAGACTGCCCTGCTCTAAGTCTGGAGCTCTCTCTTGGCCTCCCAGTGCCCCCAGAACAAATCCCCAAGCCCTAGCATGATTGACAGGCCCACATGGTTCAGACCCACCTGCTCCCTGCAGGTTACACCTCTTCCTGCTTCTTAAATGCCACAAGGTTGGCAACGCCTGTGCGTTTGTTTTTCCCTCTGCCTGGAACCCTCTTTCACTGCCTTTGAAAGTCTTTTCTTCACATCATTTAGTTCTAGCTCAAACGCTATCTTCTTTTTTTTTCACAAGACTGTTTACATCGACTTTATTCATAATAGCCAAAAAGGGAAACAACCCAAATAGTCACCCAACAGGAAAACAGATACATAAATTATGTAATCTTTATATAATGAAGTACTACTTAGAAATTGAAGGGGAAAAGTGATACACATGACTGATGAATCTCAAAATTATATACAGACTAAAGAAGTCACAAAAAAGAACATACAGCAAGATTCCATTTGTATGAAGTTTGATTCCATTTATATGAAGTTCTAGAGCAGGCAAAACTAATCTGTGGATAGAAATCTGAACAGTGGTCATCGCTGGTTGGGGTGGTGGGAGGGACAGTAGAAACTTTCTGGGGCTATTGAAAACTTCCATATCTTCATAGAGGTGTGGGTTACATGGGTTTGTGCATTTATTAAACTGACTGCACTATACACTTAAGATCAATGCATTTCACTATGTGAATAATACCTCCTTAAAAAATAGATGATAGTCTGGGCGTAGTGGCTCAGCCTGTAATCCCAGCACTTTGGGAAGCCTAGGTTAGTGGATTGTCTGAGTCCGTGGGTTTGAGACCAGCCAGGGCAACTTGGCGAGACCTCATCTCTACAATAAAGCAAAAATTAGCTGGGCGTAGTAGCACAGGCCTGTAGTTCCGGCTACTTGGAAGGCTGAGGCAGAAGGATCGTCAGAGCCCAGCAGATCAATACTGGGGTGGCCGTGAGTGTGCCACTGCACTCCAACCTGGGTGACAGAGTGAGATTCCAACTCAAAATAAGTAAATAAATAAATAATAGGAAAAGGTTTGAAAACTCACATTAAAGTGATGACAATAGGCCTTTTATTGTCCTTCAAATATCTTTAAGTTGCTGCCAGCACTTTGCAAGGCTTACCATGCAAGAGAGATAAATTAGCAAATAAACTTATATTATGTAATTTTCTGGTATTTCCACCATTTGTACCTTCAATTTGCATATTCTATTAGTTCTCACTTAAGCCAATGGCATTTCCATTCTTCCCAATTTTATATCTACCAAATGCCATTTCCTTAAAGAGAATTTCCCACCTCCCTCTCTGCTCACTATTATGCCTTATTTTTCTTTCACATCGCTAATTACAACCTGCAATTGTATTGTTATTTAATGAACCTTATTGTATATTGTCATATATTCTCAGTGAATGGAAACTCTAAACGAGGACAGCAAGGACTTTGCCTTGATTATGGTTCTATGCCCAGATGCTTGGGACACAGAAGGCCTTTGATAAATGCTTGCTGGAACAATGAAGGCCTGTTTCCCTCATCACACCTTGGCCTGAAATCAGAAACCTGCCTGCGGTATCCTTTGTTCCTGGCATACACTAAGTGCTCAACAAATGCTTGTTAAATACATGGGTATAAAAATAACTTCATTCCCCTTTTGCCTTTCTCACTGAAGTTTTTCAAAAGTGCTCTACCCAAAGATCTTTCAAGTTAGGTTCCTTTTGTCCAAGCCACCACCTTTGGCTTTATAGATGAATGTGCTTTCATAAAGCTCATTATCAAGATTGGCTTTTAAGTTTTAAGAGCACATTAGGTCTCTGAAGCCTTGTAAATTTCTTTTTAAGTCACATGAAAAAGATTCATACTTCTGAGGAGACACGTGGCCCACGCTGGGACCTTTAGGTTTGCAGGGCTCATCTGGCACTTACAGGGTAAGCAAGAAAATGATACCCTATGCTTCTTCAACCTACATATATTGGAAGCTTACTGTGGATGTGACCCTCCCTCTCAGGACTCATTCTTTTTCTTTCTTTTCTTTTCTTTTCTTTTCTTTTTTTTGAATTGGGGTACACTCTGTCACTCTGGCTAGAGTGCAATGGAACAATTACAGCTCACCACAGCCTCAACCTCCTGGGTTCAAGTGATCCTTCTGCCTCTGCTTCCCAAGTAACTGGGCCTATAGGAACACACCACTACCCCTGGCTAATTTTTTGATTTTTTTTAACAGACAAGATATTTTGCTATATTGTCCAGGCTGGTCTCTAACACCTGCGCTAAAGCAATCCTCCTGCCTCACCTCCACCTCCAAAGTGCTGGGATTACAGGTCACTGTGCCCAGCTGGATCTCACTCTTCAGAGGGCAAATGAACCCGTGTTGACGGAGGAAGGCCAAGGACGTTGTGGACCGGGCCAGAACGGCTTGCCCAGTCCTGTGGAGGACAGCAGGCTGGTGGATGTTCTCTCTTTAGATGAGTGATGCTTTCAGGAATTGATGAGTTGTTGCGGAAGGACAGTGGTATTGTAGGCAGAAAGCGGAATAGGTGCCACAATGTGGTAACAGGTGAGAGTAAGGTGTATTCAGGGCGCTGAGCGCATGTGTAGGTGGGTGCAGGAGGGAGGCAGGCCTTAGGTCCTGCTGAGGATTTGGATCTGATCTGGAGGCCATTGGAGGCTGCGGGAGGATTTTAAGCAGAAGAGAGTTGTATGGTAAGATGGAAGTGTCAGAAAGTTCACACAGACGACTGGGAGGCAACTAGGCGGATGGTGACAGACGAGAGCCTGGAAGCCAGATGAACGCTCTTGGGTGATCTGGTGAAGGGTGATCAGTGACTGTGGTGGGGAGATGTAGGGAGCTGGGACAAGTGGGGTGGGTCTGAGAGAGGCAGTGGACCACTAGGAGCACAGTGGGGCCACCCAGGAGTCAGAAGGGTAGGCAAGGAACTAGACTAGAGGGGAGATGAGTTCAGTTTTTTGGTGAAATACACATAAAACAAATTTTACCATGTTAACCTTTTTTTTTTAAGGTATAAAGTTGAGTGTATTCACATTGTTGTGCAATGGCTCTCTAGAACTTTTTTCATCCTGAAACTAAACTCTGCCCCCATTAAACACTTATGCCCTATTCAGTCCTCTGACAGCCCTGGCACCACCATGCTCCTTTCTGCCTCTGTGGATTTGACTGTTCTAGGAACCTCATAAGTGGGATCACACAGTGATTTTTTTGGTGACTGGTTTATTTCACTGAACAAAATGTCCTCAAGGCTCGTCCATATTGTAGCCTGTGTCAGAATTTCTTCCCATTTTATGGCTGACTAATATTCTACTGTTTGGATGGACCACATTTTGTTTATCTGAGTGTTTGTTGATAGACACTTGGGTTGCATTTGCCTTTGGCTTTTGTGAATAATGCTACTGTGGACAGAAGTATTCTCACATCTGTTTGAGACCCTGCTTTCAGTTCTTTAGGGGATAGACTCAAAATGGAATTGCTGGATCATGTGACAACTCTATTTCTAATTTTTTGAGAAACTGCATACTGAGTTCAGTTTTTGACGTGTGAAACCGTGGTCCCTGTGAGTTGCACATGAGGGTGTGAAACTGGCACAGTGGCATGAACAGGAAGAGTCATGGCAGGGCCTGGGAGATGTCACTATTGAAGGGGTGACTCCTCTTGGCCCTGCCCCAGGTCCTCTCAGGCTTCATTCATCTCCAGGGCCCTCAGCCATTCCTGTCACCCCAGATACCATTGAGGTGATCTGGTCGCAGGACCCCTGCCCAACACTCACCCTGGGGACGGGTGGAATACAAGCACATCACACTACACTCACCTCAGGCCACCTGGTCCTGGTTACTTCCCACTCTGGGGCTGCTGCTGCCACCAAGGCAAGGCATGCCAAGGTACCTGCTTGGTTCTCCTGCAGGGTAGGGATTAGTGCAAAAGGAGCAGGCCTTTGACCAGGGAGTGGGCGAGGAATTCTCCCCACTTCCTCCCTTTGGGGAGACCACCTTGAGACAAAGCAACCCATGAGGGTTCTTGACCCTACAAGATGGCATAGCCAGCTGCGTTTGGAACCCCCAGCAGCCAACCAGGGACCTCGCTCCCTCCTGTTAGACTCCTCACCATCCCAGCCTTTCTCCCTTCCAGTCACTGGGACTGCACCCCCAACTGGCAGTAGCAAATAAGCCCCCTTCTCAGTTTCTGCTTTCTGGCAGCTCAGCAAAGACAGACCTGGAGAAGAGCAGGCAGCAAAACAGGACAGAAGCAGAGACTTGGCCACCGAGGAGACCACTGCAGTGAGGGCGCTGGCCTTGTGGGAGTGCTGCCGAGGAGTCACACTAGAGGGATGACCCTGTGGCATTCCGGTTCTTGCAGGAGGCGGGCAGCTTTGGGGAGTACTGAGAAGGGAAAGTGAGAAAGTGGGCACTTTGGGGTGTGTTTCTGGAAGTTTGGCTGGCTGCGAAGGAAGGGAGACTTAGGGCTACACTTGAGGGGTGCATTTTTGGGTTCAAATTTTCCTTTTTTTAAAGATTAGCATTTGGGGAATGTTTATCTGCTTATTAAAAATAATAAATTGAGAAGGAGAGGCTGAAGTTGAGAGAGACAGAAAAATCAATGGACCAGGGTCCTGGAGGAAGCAGAGGGGACGAGACCCAAAAGGTGGGAGGATTAGCTACAAGCAGAGAAAGAGTGAGTGCCTGCACCACTGAGGCAGGAGGAGAGATGGGGAGAGGGACATGGGAGGGGTAGGGTTGTAGAGGTATATTTGGGAGGAAATGTGGGGAGAAGGGCATGGGAGGGATGGCATTATGGAGGTGTATGTGTGTGTGAGAGAGAGTGACAGAGAGAGACAGAGACAGGGAGAGACAGAGACAGGGAGGCATACAGAGATATGGAATGGGACACAGAGAGATAGAGACAAAGGGAGACAGACAAGAGAGGCAGAGAGACAGAGGCAGAGATAGAAACAGAGAGATCAACAGAGATATAAAGAGCAACAAAAAGAGACAGAGAGACAGGGATAGAGACAGAGAGACATATGAGTCAGAGAGAGAGAGACACAAAGAGAGACAGAGCGACAGCAGAGACAGGGAGATAATCAGGGACACAGAGAAGGGCAAAGAGAGACAGAGATAGACAGAGAGACATACAGAAACATAGAGACAAAAAAGAGAGAGAGGCATAGAGACAGAAACACAGAGAAGAGTAGAAACCTGAAAGTTGACTTCAGTTCTGGCATTCTCTTCAGCTCTGTGAACCAGGAGGGAGCCCCTTTTACTCTGACTGAGGTGGGAGGAGGTGGGGTGGGAGTCTTCGGAAGAGGGAGACTAACTGGGACAGCCTGCAGTGGGAAGAACAGAACACTTCATCTAGGATGGCAGGAAGCCCTGCTGGGGGCTGGGAGGGCCCCTGAGCTGGCACGTGGGCTATGCCAGCCCCTCCACACAATTGCAGTTTTTTCTGGGAGCTCCCAGGGGCACCAGGAAGGAGACAGTGGAAAGGTGGGCAAGCTCAGCCATGGTCTTGTGTGAGATGCAGGAGTGCATGGAGAGGGGCCAGGGCAGGAGTGCCAGCAGTCCTGGGCTAGGAATGCAGGAATGGTCAGGAGAGGCAGCGAGGCCCAGGGTAGGCTGAGAGGCTGGTGGGGCGCCGCACTGAGAACTGGAGGTAGAGGCCCCTGCAAGCCTAGAAACACAGAGGCAGAGTTGGAGAGGTAAAGGTAGAGTTGGTTACCTCAGAGGTGGTGTAGCTTGAGGAGATAACAAGTCAGGATGTCACCACAGAAGCGACACTTGGAGCAGCACACGGCCATAGTGATGCCGCCACTGGAGGTGGGACCTAGGAGTCTGGAGATGTCTGTCTTGTCTCCTTCAAACAGTTCAGGTGGTGATGGGTGAAGTGGCTCACGGCTGTAATCCCAGCACTTTGGGAGACCGAGGTGGGAAGATTGCTTGAGTCCAGGCATTCAAAACCAACCTGGGCAACATAGCAAGACCTCATCTCTACAAAAAATAAAAAAGTTAGCTGGGCATGTTAGCAGATGCCTGTAGTCCCGGTTACTCAGGAAGCTGAAGAGGAAGGATTGCTTGAGCCCAGAAGGTTGAGGCTGCAGTGAGCTGTGATTGTGCCACTGCACTCCAGCCTGGGTGGCAGAGTGAAACTCCAACTCAAAAAATAAAAGGGAGTGCATTCAGATGGTGAAGTCCTGCATTCTCCATAGCGCATGACATGACACCGAGCACACACTAGCTGCATGAGGCTGAATAAGTCTCTTCTCTGTGCCTTTGCTTCCTTACCCATTAATGAGTTCATCATAACTGTTGTGCCTGCCTCACAAAGCTGTTGAGAGAAATGAAGGAAGAGTATTTGGAAAGACTTTGTGTTTGCAAAGTGCTTTTATCTTAAGCTATTATACTTAAGTAAAAGATGTCCAATAAATAATGGATGAATTGAGTTGTGGCAGATGAAAGGAAGGTCTAAGAAACTGCACTGGTAGATCTCATGCCCCCAACCCCTGTGCTTCCCTCTAGCCCCAGCCTCACCCTGATTTTCTGAGAATGGAGGGAAAAGGCAAGGTATACCTGTTAGAATCAGCAATGAGTGAAAGGAGAATGAAAGGGTAGAAGACTCTTTCACAGCCAGGAAGCCCAGAAAATCACATCCATGGCTACAATGTGCCCCTTGGAGCAGGGAACTCCTTGGCCCTCTCTTCACTGTGTTAGCTTCCATTCCTAAGTTTGCTTCGTAGTCCAGGAGAGTGGTCAGAGTGCCAGCTATTGGATTCCTGTTTCAGCCAGCAGGCAGGCAGAAGGGCAAGAGAGATCACACCCTTCCTCTTAGGAGCACTTGCTGCAAGAGGCACAGGCCAGTGCTGCTTTCACTACCTGTCCTGAACTTGGACATAGCCACAGTTTGCTGCATGAGTGGCTGGGAAATAGAATCTTTGTTCTGGATGGCCACAGAGAGAGTGAAAACTCTCACTGAGGGGGACAGGTGAGATGGGGAGTAGATACTATTGCCTACCCCAAAGAGAAACGGGAAGCACAGCATCTTAGAATGATAAAAGATGACTTAAATCATTTTTTGATGCTGTAGCTTCTAATTCTTTTAGGAAACGGATAGGGTAGTAATTAAAAGAAGAGTGATGGACTTAGACTCTTAAAATAATTGGCCTGTTGGACCAATTCATACACTGGAAAATAATTCTCATGCATGGAAAAAGGACAATAGTCTGATGGTTTTACGTTTTAATCCACAGCTAACTATAAACCCTCTTCTGATGTTTATGATGGGTATGAGTCAAGTTCCTCACCAGATCAGCCAACGCCACTCCTCCAATGGCACTAAAGAACGTTTCCTCCAAGCGTGGTCAGCCACAGCGTGATACCCTAGCATGCGAACATCAGCCCCAGATGAAGCTGCTGTCCCAGTTTAATCATTAATCACATCACTTTTGTGCTCCAGTTTCCAGGTTTCGACATTAGTCCAAGCCACTGCACCAGAAATGCTTGGAAGCTTGCTAAAATGTAGATTTTTAAGTTCAGTCTCAGAAATAATCATCAAAACCTCTGGACACAGGGTGTGAAATGTTGCCTTTTACACACACACACACACACACACACACAACAAAGTTTGAGAACCAAAGTTCTAACACTGTTTCTGCATAATGACAGACCCTGTGTGTATTTTAAGAATAAGAAAAAGCCAAGTCTAGGGATTGTGGGACAGAGCAGGAACTAGAATTAAGTCTCCTGCCTACCACGCTTGTGTTTTTTTTCTCCTTACAGCTACCTTGCAGGAAGACGGGGCCTCTTGGTTGGTTTGATTCAGTGCCCTCCAGTGGAGCGCTGAATCATGCCCACTCCACCGCTACCTCATGGGGTTATCATAAGCATCAAATGGGGTAACAGCTGCAAAAGCACTCTGACGAGTCAGAAGGTTATTCAGGTGAGAGCTCATTTTCCATGATTACCATCTGAGTGTTTTCAGTGAGGCTGTTTCCACATACTTGGAGTTTTCTTTAAAGATCTAATTTCCAGTTGGGTACAGTGGCTTATGCTTGTAATCCTAGCACTTTGGAAAACTGAGGTGGGAGGATCGCTTGAGCCCAGAGTTCGAGACTAGCCTGGGCAACATAACGAGATCTCATCTCTACAAAAGAAAAAAAATAAAAACAAAAAAGATAAGCCGGGCATGGAGGAGTGTGCCTGTGGTCCCAGCTACTTAGAAGGCTGAGGCAGAAGCATCACCTGAGCCCAGGGTGTCGAGGTTGCAGCAAACCATGACAGCATGAGACCCTGACTCAAAAATATAAAATAAATAAATAAAAGATCTAATTTCCAACGAGGATATAACATCCTAGGTATTCTGGCAGGTGTGCAGTGGTGCTGCATTGGTTGAAGTTGCATTTCTCTGCTGGGTGAGACTTTGAGCACCACGTGAAGACAGAGGCTTGTCCTGGGTCAGAGACCCTGACTTGCCAGACCCCTGGCCTTCCAGGCCTCATTAATGTACAGAATGTTCCCTCAAATTATCCACAATCTAACTTCACCCAGAGTCCATACTGATGCAATCTCTGAAGCCCAGGCAGAGCTATTGTTTTGTAAGCTTGCATTCGGGCTGTGTCTGTAGGCCAGAAATCTGTTCTACTTGCCTGCTCAGATGTGTCCTTGATAATATTTCATATTTTCTTGCCCATGGTAAGAGCATAAATAGTATTAGCTGGTGACTTAGTCACTGAACCTAACAGGGGCATCTCAGAGACAGCTTTAGTGCAGAAGCCAATGAATGTGGATCTGTCTAGTTCATTCAAATGCTGCTTGAAGAAAGTTTTTTTTTTTTTTCTTTTCATTTGGTAAAATGTCAGGGAAGTGTTTGGCTGTCAGGCTGAAAAAACTGAGGAGGAAATACCTGTGTTGGATAGCAGCAAAATCCTTCTTTCTGGAACATCTGAGACAAGTCCCTTGGATTATACACCTGGAATTACTTTTATTTGGCAAATCTCTTTATGCTAGATTTTGCCAGTTTCAGAATTTATGATAATTCAAACACCAGTGAGTTGGTCTGAAGTTGACTTTTATCACATTGGATGATGTAAGATTTACCAGGCAAATATCAAATTCATCTATATTTTCCAGGGCTTTAAAGTCAGTTTTTGACTGTGGAACTGAAATGTGAATTGATTAGAGGTGCTGCAGCATTGGATATGACATGACAAGGCGTGAGAGCTGTGTAAAGGGCCTAGGTTTGGATCCAGGATCTGTTACTTGCAGCCTTGGGTCACCTGATCCTTCTGAGTCACTCATGCACCTGCCAGGTGGGAAGTGCAGCTGCTTCAAAGGAGGTGTTGAGGATGGAACTACACAGAAGGGCTTTAAGGAGCATTTAGGGACACTGCCTGTTTCAACATCACCACTGAGACCTCCCTGTCTACTCTGTGAAACATTTAAGGGCATCATCAATTTCTGCCATCAACAACATTAATGGTATTATTGTGTCTGGGTTGCTAAATAACTGGCAAGAAACAAATAGGTCTCAACAAGGAAGAACAAAACATGCAGGTAGTAAAACAGAAGAGACCCACAGAGTGCTGTCTCCTGCCTCCTTCCTCTCCCCAACTTTGTAATACAGCCCTGAAGTATATACTGTGTTGTTTTAAGCCATTGAGTATATATGAGGTTTCACTATGTTACCCAGGCTGGTCTTGAACTCCTTGCCTCAAGTGATTCTCCTGAGTAGCTGGGAACATAGGCATGTGCCACCATGCCTGGCTAATGTGTTTTGTTTTTGTTTTCGTTTTTTTGAATTGGAGTCTCACTCCATTGCCCTGGCTGAAGTGCACAGGCATGCTCATGGCCACCCCAGAGTCAACCTGCTGGGCCCCAGTGATCCTTCTGCCTCGACCTTCCAAGTAGCCAGAACTACAGGCTCACGCTACCATGCCAGGCTAATTTTTTTTTTTAATTGTAGAGATGAGGTCTTGCCAAGTTGCCTGGGCTGGTCTCAAACCTGCGGGTTCAAGCAATCCATTCACATTGGCCTTCCAAAGTTCAGGGATTATAGGCTGAACCACCGAACCCAACCTTTTTATTTATTTTTATTATTTTTGTTTTTATAGACAAACCATCTCTATGTTGTCCAGTCTGATCTTGAGCTCCTGGCCTCAAGCAATCCTCATGCCTCGGCCTTCCAAAATGCTGGGATTATAGGTGTAAGCCACTACGCCCAGCATAAAACCAACATAAATTTATCATCTGATAGCTCTTTGGTTCCAAAACCCAACACAGGTGTTACCAGGCTATAATTAGGTGTCAGCACATTGCATCCTCCTGGTGGCTCTGTTTTCTAGCTTCGAGGCCGCCACCCACATTCCTCAGGTCAGGGCCTCCCACCTTCCAGCCAGCAGCAGCATGTCTCTGATTGCTACTGTCACCACATCGCTTTCTCTGACTCATCTTCTCCCTCTTTGATGGTGAAGGACCCCCAGGAGGATGACTGGCCACCTAGATGATCGGGATAATCTCTGGTCTCAAGGTCAGCTGATTAGCTACCTTCATCCCTTTGCCATGGGACCTAGCACATTCTCAGGTTCCAGGGATCCAGATGTGGATGTCTTTTGGGATCATTGTTCTGCTGACTGTCTGGATTTCTACTGGTCAAGATGGGAATACCACACGGTTTTGCCACAGTAGTTGCAGTGGGCAACCAGGGGCCACGGTTTCTGTCCTTCCCCTTGAAGTTCTGGTCAAGCATTTAACGCCTTGCTCTGGAGATGTTCTCAGTGGTTGACCTCTTGTGAGATCTTGGAATTCTGTGCTGTGGAGTGGAGGCTGGTTAACCTTGGTTTAGGCCTGTCTGAGCCTTTGAATTGTGCCTCAGTGATAGGAACCAAGGCCCAGGCTATCGTTCCCACAAAACACCAACTCTGATGGTAGAAATGCACACAGAGCAAGCAGTGTCTGGCCTGTCAGCCAAATCATCACACATTCAGTGGTTTAAAACAGCACAAGTTTTACATACATATATATTGTTTGTAAAAATGGAGTCTCACTGTGTTGTCCAGGCTGGTTTCGAACTCCTGGCCTCAAGTGATCCTCCTGCCTCAGTATCCTGAGTAGCTGGGAACATCAGCGTGTGCCACCATGTCTAACTAATGCATGTGAGGGGGCATCTGCTCGTCTCTCGGCAGTGTCTCTCAGCGTGGTCGCTAGGCCAAGAGTGTCAGAATCATGGGGAGACTTGTTAAAAAAGAAGAACCCTCCTCCCCAGCCTGATCATTCAGAATCAGGGTCTCTGGTTGCTGGGGCCAAGGAAGCTATAATTTTCCCCCTTGTGATTCTTAGGCATGATGAAGCCTTCAGACTCCCCCGTGTATGGACAAGGTTAGCAAGACAGACTGACGCTGCCAAGGGGGAACCACAGGAAATCCCAGAAGTCTTGTCGGTCCATCTCCTTCAAGAAATGTGTCAGGAGATTCTAATCCATTGTCACAGTTCTTGGCTCCTCACTACTCCCTAAAATTGGGATCGAGGTTAATATAGAACCAATTTAAGAGACAGTAGTATTTGGTAATCCATAGTGTGTTGCAAATAGCAGGTCCTTAATGTGGTTTTAAATTTATTTACCATTTTTTGAAATAGGGTTTCACTCTGTCATCTTATGCTGGAGTGCAGTCCCATCATCACAGCTCATCACAGTCTCAACTTCCTGGGTTCAGGCAACCCTTCTGCCTCAGCCTCCCGAGTAGCTGGGACTATGGGCATGTGCCACCATGCTCAACTAATTTTTTATTTTTGTAGAGACGAGGTCTTTCTATGTTGCCCAGGCCAGTCTCAAACACCTAGGCTCAAGCAATCATCCTGCCTCGGCCTCCCAAAGTGCTGGGATTACAGGCATGAGCCATCAGGCAAGGCCAATATGGTTTTTATCATGGGGTTTGGGATGAAATAGCTATTCTTAGAGCCATTAAGGGACTGAACACATTCACGAAATTTCTCCTCTGTGTAATATCCTTGTAAAGCCTATGTTTCTCTTCCTTTGTTTGTAGGTATGGTTTTTTTTCCTTACATTTTCCACTTAAGCATCATGCACATTTTCCTTGTCAATTAAAACATTCTTTAGCATAATTTGTGCCCTCGTTTATCTAAACATTCTCCTTTGTTGGGCCTTTAGGCAAAACCACATATTCTTCTTGGTCAAGACTTTTTGGTAACCACACATAAAAGTAATGGTCTGTAACTTGTCATAGATTTCATTTTATCATTTTAAGAGTGAACCTCATCCACAAGTTTCTCTGAGACAATGTTCTAGACTAATGTAGTTAAGGATGGGTTTCATGTAGCATTGCCAAGATAACAAGAACTTGATTGTTTTTATGAAGATCAATGACATTGACCTCTACAAAGAATTCCTCTATGGGTAAATGAACAGAGGACAGCTTGCTGGCATTCCTCAGATACCTTGTTGGTCGAACACCACTCTGCCTTCCAATAACCACACACTTTACTCAGCGGGCGGAGTTGAGTTCAATATCCTAATAAAAGCTTTGTTTTTGGAGAGATGGCATTGTGGAATCAGATCTGCGTGGCAGATTGTTTGGGGCAGGGACAGGCAAATTTCTGTAAAGATCCAGTTAGAAATATTTGAGTCTTTGTAGTTCTGCAACTCTGCTATTGTAGTACAAAAGTAGCCATAGATGATACATGAGCAAATGGGCATGGCTGTGTTCCAAGAAAACTTTATTTACAACAAGTCCCATGAGGATCAGGAGATCAACATTTGCATTCACTCTTCAGGCCTGCCATCAAAGCAGAATGGAGGTCCCAGTGGTGCTTGTGTAATCAAGAGTCTAGTCTTATCTGGATAAAACAACCCTTTGAGATCAGAACAGGGAATGCGACCTTAGCAGGCTAGTTTGTATAGCATCTTACTTCCCACCATGATAAGTGCTTCTTGGCCAGTACATACAGAATTCTGTTCTGCAAGTGGGAATGCCACCAATGTAACACACTCAAAGTTCTAGGAGGCAACTTCTGCCAGGAGCGATCAGGGGAACTTCTTGGAGGAAGCAGCACTTGAGCTAATCTTGAAAGACGATGATGAGATTTTAATAGAAAGGGATGATGGAGAAGAGCCTGCTAGCAGGAGGAAGCTGCATCAGGAAAGACATAAAGGCTGGAAAATGCATAAGGCAGGACAGGAAGACAAACACAGGATTTCTTCTTTGGTAGCCAAACTTACACCTAACACCTTGCCATTAAAGGTCATTCTGCTGGATATTATAATTATTATTATTATTATTACTTTATTTTATTTTAAAGGCGTGGGTTACAAGTCATGATTAGGTACATAAGTAATATGTGTGCAACTGAAATTTGGGCCTCCAACTGGTCCTCACTTCCCCTAATTTAGGGTCAGGTACCCTTTGTGTTATTTGCCCCCGCCTTCCTCCCTCCCCAGCAGTGTCCCATGACATTTTTTTCTTTTAATTTTTTTTATTTTAAAAATGTGGGGTACAATTCAGAGTTAGGTATACATATGTTCATTATGCAGGTACCCTTGTTAATGAGGTGTGCCCTCCCCTTCCCCAGGCAGATTCCTACTACTGCCAATCCTTCTTCCCTGCTACCCTCCTGGCAGTTTCCTACTACTGCCAATCCTTTTCTTATAGTATTACAATAATTTTTCAAGGTCCGCTTATGAGTGAGAACATGTGATACTCAGTTCTTTGTTTCTGTGAAAGATCACTCAGTATTGTGGACTCTAAGCCATGGCATTTTTAACAGAAAAATGGCTCTGCCACTTACTTGGGTAAGAAACAACTTCTTGTGCTCCAGTTCTTCATCTGTAAAATGAGTTTAATGATAGTGTTTACCTCATAAAGACAGTTATGGATTGGATTTTGTCCCCTGATATTGCAGCTCTCCTATTGTAGTTCAAAAGCAGCCCTATGGCAAATGGGCATAACTGTGTTTCAATAAAACTTTATTTTCAACAAGTTCTATGAGGATCAGGCCATAAGCATTTGCTTTTGTTCTTTGGGCCTACCATCTAAGCAGAATGGAGTTCCCAGTGGTGTTTGCATAATCAGGAGTCTAGCCTTATAAAACAACCCCTTGAACTCAGAATAAGGAATGCGATCTTAGCAGGCTTCTGGTATGTTGAAACCCTAACCCTCAAGAACACATTCCAATTCATAACTGTCTGTGTGAGGAGCCAGGGCCTGCAGGGAGGTGAGTAAGACTAAATGAGGTCATAAGGGAGGGCCCCGATTCCATAGAATTGTGTCCTTATAAGAAGCAAAGACGCCAGAGCTAGCTCTTCTACAGGCCAGGTGAGGGCACAATGAGAAGTTACCACCTGCAACCGGGGGGTTCTCAGCAGAACCCAGTCCTGCTGACACCTGGATGTTGGCTTCCAGAACTGAGACAATAAATGTAGCCTGCTCAAGCTTCCTGGTCTGTGGTGCTTTGTTATGGCAGCCTGAGCAGACTGAGAAAGGAGCTTTGGGAAAGCGAGTCTTACCTGTGAAATGCTTAGAACAGAGTTTGGCATAGAGTGAGTACTCACTCAGTGTTAATGTTATTATTATGACTGGTATTATTAGGAGCAGCATACTCTGAGCCTCTGGAACCTAGTCCCATCGTTTTCTCTTTTCTTCCACTCTCACCTTTGGCTTCCTGGATGATGCTCTTCCCTTAGCCTGGCATTCCTTCCACGCAGGGCTTCAGGACTGCTGTGGTCTCAGCCCTTCTGGGATCCCTGAGATTGGAATTTGGTGTTTCTCCTCTCTCCCCTTGCTAGGGTAGATGCTGTCTCTTCTTCCTTAGGATGGCCTTCACTGAGGGCCCGATGGGAGGAGCGAGACTCAGTCCGCTGCCATGCTGACCTGGCCATCGCGGTGTGTCCATCTCCCGATGTAGCTCATGACCCAAGGCTTCCTTGAGCTGCTTACAGTGTCTGGTAAGTGAGCAGACATGATTCATTATTTTCCCGATTGGGAAGCCAAGGCACAGGAAAATCAGTCTGTCCCTGAGTGGTTGTCTGACAGTGCGGGTCACCACATGTGTGACCCAGGGCCTCCTGACACAGTGGGATGCACCCAGGAGAGGGCTCTAAAGTGGAGACTGGAAACTGGCATTAGAACTCTCCTTCCTCCCTTCATCTTGGCTCAGGGCAGGCCCTTGGGCAAATTCCTCATCCAAACAGGAGTGTGTTGGGATAGTGAACATCCAGGCCTCCCTAGGAGCACGGGCCAGGCGAGCCCCAGGACAGCTGCCCCATTGGATGGCCTCCAGCCTCCAACCTGAGCCCCACACACACCATGCTCACTCCATCCCATGTGAAATTCTCCGGCACCCAACCTTGCAGAGGCACTGGGCTCTGCTCACAGGACCTGTCACCTCCTCCTGTCACTTTGTCATGCAACCAGTCCTTCCCTTGAAGTCTCTGAAAATTCATTTTCCCCATGAGGGTCACTGCCCTGAGCCTCAGGTGTAGAGCATACCCAGGAACCCACTCTGCAGAGCTCTTATTTCCTCTGTGGCCCCCATTGTCTGAAGCCTCCCCAGTGCTGCTGTCCTTTGTTCCTTCCCTCATCACAACCAAGTGTTTCCCCATCATAGACACCCTCCCCAGGACCTTCTCATTGGAATTCCCACACTTTCTTCCTTTCTAAAGGATCCGCAGAAACTGCAGGGATCTTCTAAATGCCAAGCTACCCTAGTCAAAATCAGCATTTGGTTCCCCCAAATTCATTGTGTAGCCACGTTTCTTAACAGCGTCCCTGCTGTAGAAAATATCCTCAGAGCTTGAGACTCAGCCACGGGGGTCACATCTGACCTCCCTGTGATAAGAACACTCCCTTTCTGTATTTTGCAGTTACTTTAATCAGACCCTTTGCAATATTAAATATTGATTCATTTGAATGACGACAACATTCTAACATGTGATCTGTAATAATCCTGAGCTCTTATTAGGGGTGTCTTGTGCTTTGAAGCATGTAAAATCTTGATAGTGACCGGCTAGAAATAGTCCAGCCCATCAGCAAATGATGGTCAAAACCATGGCACACAGAGGTGAGATCGCTCTGCTGCCACCTCTGCCAGCTTTCTACCCAGCTGCAATCTCCCTCCTTTGTGTCCCTTCCTCTCCTTTCTCGGAACCTGGTGTGGCCTGTCCCCGTTGTCGCCCCTCCCGCCACAGCTGACAGCATGTTTCCTGTGTAAGAATCTGCATCTACTGAAAAGCAGACACCAATACAGGATAAAAGATGCAAGGAATGTATTAACTAAAGCACCCGAGAGAGAGAGAAAATGGAGGGTGAAGAAGAAAGCTGGGAGCACAGACCTTTTGTTGGGGAGGGTTGTCTGACCCAGAGAAGGAGAATGGGGCATTCTCCCCTGCTAGAAGGTTTGTATGGGGGAGCATCGACTGGAATGGGCTGGAGCTGCTCACACCAGCACTCTGGAGCTGACTGTCAAACACTGGAGTGTTAACTAGTTGTTAAACTGCTGGCGACTTGAAATTGGCTGTGATTCTCGCCATGGAAATCAGCCAGCACAATATGTCAGGGCTTTTTATTTTTCAGAGCCTGTCACTTCCACCCTGGCTCTGGGGAGACTTTAAGCCAAAGCCAGCCTCTAATAAGCTCTCATACCTCCCAGAATGAGCCTGCCTCAGTGTCCCCACTGTGCCTGGCGCTGGCAGGGAGCCCATAGGAAGCATGAGCTGGGCGCAGTGTGGTAACAGGTGGTTTCCGGGTGCAGCAGCAGGGCCCTGTTGATGAGACTCCTGTAGGTGGAGATGTGCGAGGTTTGTTCTTATGGCCACCATACTCACTCGTCAAAACAGCACCCGGATTCAAACCCAAGCCTCAGTGCCTTCTGCAGCAAGGCCCCACCATTCGTCTCCGGGTCTTGTCTCCTGAGCTTCAGTCCGCGGCATGGGACTGTGCCCGACCACACTGCCACCCCCCAGGCATGACAACATTTGCCTGTGCCTGTTGCTGGCTCCCCTACCTCCTGACAGGTCAATCTCAATTCCAATAAAGAGGCACCTTCAGCTAGAGGGGCTGATGTTCGTCCAGATTGCTTAACTAGACAGACCTGCTGTGTAGCTGACCCCCCCACCCCGCCTCCCACTCACCCCCAACCTTCTGTGTCCTGTGCTTTTTTTCTGTCTTTTCGTCTCTCTGTCTCTGTCACTGTCTGTCTTTGTCTCTTGCTGTCTCTGTTTCTCTCTGTGTCTCTCTCTATCGCTGTATTTCTCTTTGTCGCTTTAGCTCTCTCTGTCTTCATCTTGGGCTCTGTCTCTCTGTTTCTCTGTATCTTTCTGACTTTTTGTCTCTCTGTCTCTAACGTTTTTTTCCTTTGTCTCTCTCAATGTCTCTGTGGCTCTCTCTCTGACTCTCTCTGTCTTTATATTTTTTTCTCTCTCAGTCTCTCTGTGCCTCTGTCTCTGTCTCTCTGTGTCTTCTCTGTCTCTCTCTCAGAACCTAAACCTTGCCCCTCTCCCAGTCAGTCCCCTTCCAGGTAGTACCCAGCCTGGTTCAGATCAGCTGGTCTGCTCCCCAGGACTCCCAGTGCCTTCTCAGCAGATAGTTATGGCCTTTCTGTCCACCTCCAGGACAGTCAGCAACCTCTCCCTTAGATCCTTACAGGGGGAGAGCGCCTGTTTCTGGAACCCTCCACACCTTCTTCCAAATGTTGTGGCTGAAAGGTGCCCGCTGTGTCTCCCCTTCTAGATAGCGGGGAGGCAGCATGCTGCATAAACATCCGCTGAGTAAATGACTCATACGAATACAGCGTGTCATTGGCTTTGAATTTCCCTTCGTCTTTTGGTAGCCGCTTATACAGTGAGATGGGCTTCTGGGAGTTGTATGTGTGAGAATTCTGTATTTCTAACAATTTATTCCTTCTGAGAGTCTAGAAATGCAGGACTGCAAGGTGCCTGGAAGAAGGAAATCCCTTGGAGGGAAATTCAAGGACTAAAATGGGACAGTGTAGAAACTTCAGCTTCTGAACACCTGTTACCGCCCATCCCTCCTCCCACAGCATCAGCTGCTGGAGCCAGTTGACTGAGGCCTGGGTTCCAGGCCTGGTCTGGTGCATACCAGCTGTGTGGCCTGGACAACCACAGCAGCTCTCTGCCCATCCTGAAGTGAGCACTGACCCTCAGACCCCGCCCTTTCTTTCCTCCCTGGAGTTTCCCTGCTGTGGGAAACAGTATTAAACCCTGAATCCTTTATCCGCCCCACCTCAAAGTTTCAATGGGAAAATTAAGTTAACCTGGCTTATTTGTTTTGTAGCCTATAGATATTGACTGGCCCTTCTGTTTCAAAAATTCTTTTTAAAAATGCAAAACACTCTTATTATTCCTTTAAAATATTGCAACAAAATATAGGCTGGGCCTTAGCCTGCCGATGCCTTCGGTTTATTGCTCCAGAACAGCAGAAGGGACGCAACCCTCACTGAATTAAGACAGAAGGATGAGACACTTGATTAAACATTGAAGAGTCTGTTTTTTCAATAGGTGGTCCATGCACATGGCATAGAATGGGAAACATACTCCAGAGAATGGAGCGAAAGGGGGCTCCCTGCCTCCCAGGCCCCTCCCCAGAATCCTTTCTGTGGCTCTCTCCCCAGCATCCTTCAACAATTTTTAGGTGATGTTTATTCATGGCCACACTTGATTCCTTCCAGGCTTATTTCTGCAAACCCTGCCAGGGTTGTTAAAGAACATCTAAAAGGCGTGAGGCCCTGAGCTTTGATCTGACTGCTTAATTGCCTTTACTAATCACACCAAGATCAAGAAGATAAAAATAGCCTCCAGGGTTGGGTGGGTGAGGGAGTCACCTTGATGCGGGTTTAGAGAGCTTTGAGGATCAGCTCTAATAGACTTCTGGTGGCAACCTGAAATCATGGCTCTAATTAAATAAACTAACCTTAACTATAGGAGCTATGCAAACATCTTGACACTGGGTTTTAGATTATTTACTTAGAGAGAAGCAGAAAATAGGAGGGCACTTCCTGGAAAAAATTTCAAGTTGTTTTCCTAAGTGCTGTGTCCCCAAGCAAAGTGAAAAGTCTCTGTCCCCCCTCTTTCCCCTCCTCCCACTTACTCCCCCTCCCTCCCCCTCTCCCCCATTTTCTTCTCTCCTCTGTCTCTGCTTTTCTCCCTTCCACCCTCTCTCTCCTTCTCTGTCTCTCTTTTTCTCTCTACCTCTGGGTCTCTCACTCTCTGTTTCTGTCTTTTTCATCTCTGTCTCTTTCTACCCCCCTCTGCGCCTCTCCCCCAGACCCACACACACAATTGTTTTTTTCTTAAAATGGAACTTTTAATTGAGAGGCTTGTATTTGAGTATTTGCTAGTGGCTTCTCCTCATTCTGAAATATTTTCCTGGTCATCTATCCGTGTTCTTTAAAATCTGGCTTGAGACATAACCCCTGTAGGAAGGCTTCCAGGATTAATGCTATATCTCTCAGCTATGATATGGTATCATATCATAAGATAATGTCTTATTTCTTTCAGCCCTTATGTAGTCAGTCTGGGGGATGTTATTTTGCATCGTATGAATAAATCCCTTTAGAACTAATTTTAGGTACTTTATATGTGTATAGTTCCTCTTTCCAAACGGATTGTGTGTTATATCAGGGCTGAAATAATATTTTCCACTTATTTCCTATTTTTCCAAATAGCTCATTATGCTGCCTGGCAAATAGAAACTTTCTTCTTTTTCTTTCTTCTTTTTTCCCAGGAACCTTGGTATCCAGGTAAGTTGTATCATCATCCTTGCACAGCCTCTCAAGCTGGAACTCTTAGACATCCCTACCTGGGCCTTCTTCTTTGTCCCTGACATCCAGTCAAGCACCAGATCCTGTCAGCCAAAAGTCTTTCTCATGACCAAACTCCTGTGGTCCAGGTTTCTGTACACCTACAATCCCTCACTGAGCACTGTGCTTGACTTACAACTGAATTATGAATCATCAGTCTCCTATTCATATGTCTGGATTACTCATAAAGTGAGTGCTTGTAGTTTGGATAATGCTAGTCTATGAATATATAGGCAAATTGTTTATTTTGAAGTTTAGATGGATTCTGCAAAAAAAAAATCTAAAAATCTTTAGATTCAATAGTTGAACATTTACTAAGAACCTACGCTATGACAGGGATTGTGATTGGCGTCAAGAACACAAACATGAATAACATAATATCCTGCCTTCAATGTACTCCAAGGGTATCAGTGAGGAACAAACAACCCAGCTGCTTCACAAAGATTGACTTATTACCAATATTTATCAAAGCTTGTTGGAAATATGGGCTCATTGAATTTGAGTAACAACATTATCACGCCAAAACCAAAACAAATCAAAAACAAAATAAAAAACCAAACCAACAAAGTAACCCACCACAACAAAAGAAGCTAACCCAGTGACTTTGAACATGGAACCTTGACCATATGCCCTTGATCTACAGACAGGAAAACTGCAGACAAATCTTGAATTTGACTTGTCAGTTTGCTTTCACTGTGGTACAGGGCAGGAATTCTGTAACAATTTTCTATGTATTGTAGGATTGAACAAATAAAAAATTTATCAATGCTGTTGGAAGCCAGGATTCTCATTTTTGGAGAAAGAAGATACCTTGCTTTCTTTCTTCTTTTTTTTTCTCATAGTATTTATAGTCTTCTCACATACTATATAATTCACTCATTTATTTTGTTCCCCATTTAGAGTCTGTCTTGCTGCCGGGGACAGAGATCTTTGTCTACTTTGTTCAAGATGAGTTCATGATCTGAGTGCCTAGATTAGTAGGTGTGTGTATATAGTGCATAATGGGAAATAATAGTGGAAATATAGAATAGGACCAGGTCATGGGGAATATTTGCTCCCAAGAGAGAACACATTTGGATTTCAGCCTGCTGGGTGAAATGAGATGCCATGGAAGTTGTGAATGGGCTGCACTCTGCTGAGAGCCGTTCATCAGAGGGGTGGGCTGTGCCTGTGTGCATGGAGCCTGGGCAGGGGGTGATTTCCGAGGCTCGGTGATCCAGGGGTTTTGTTATAAGCGACACGAGCCCTCTCCAACTTGCCTGAGAATAAAGGCAGTGAAACATCCAGGGGCATCTTTGGGTTTGAAAGTGCTTGTGCCCAGGACCCACTCACCTGCAGCTGGATAGTGTCCCATGAAAGTGAGTGGGCTTGGATGGAACCAGGTGAAGGTCACATCTGCCTCCTCTACTGGTCAAGGCACATCAGAAGACTCAAGGGATGGGAAAACAGCCCCCGCTTTGCACAGTTTACTGACTCATGGGGTGTGGGGAGTGGCAGGGAGAGAGGCAGGTCATTCTTGCAATCTTCCAGAGTGTGGTCACCGTGGAACTTGCTGCTCCAACTAGAGCTGCCTCATCTCCCTAGTGTCTTCTTCCCAGCTTTCCTCAGGGAAGGAGGAACTCCTGAACTGTTCTGGTGGCTATATTTCCAGAATTTAAGGCTGGCTTTACTCATAGGCTTGATGTGGATGTGTGGTGACTTTTTGAAAGTCCACTGAGAAGGCCTTGACTACCTCCAAGATGTCACTCCCCACTTCCCAATTGGGGTCACAGGCACTCTAGTCCCTATCACCACAAGCCCTCAGGTCATCGACTGTGTTAGAGCCTGGGAAGAACCTGCTTATTACACACTAGCATGCTGAGGTCCAGGATGTCTAAGCGCTTGGCCTTGTTTACCAACTCTGGAGTGAAATGAATATCTGTGAAGCGGGGAGCTGTTGAAAAGCAGGCAGGAAGGTAGCACAAACCACAGTAGATGTGGAGGAGGGGGCCCAGCTGGGCGAGTGGGACCTGAACTCGGGCAACGAGTCTTGCCCAGGGGCTCTGGCTCTGCCACACCAGTGATTATGTGAACTTACTGGCCAAGCCCAGGTCTCCTTTTTCTAAAATGGGGTTCAGAAGCTTGACCATGTTGGCAGAGGTGAGCAGCAGGTGAGTGGGTGTGTGCCATGCCTGACACAGGAAGTGCTGAGTGGCGAGGAGAGGGTGTGATCCTGAGCTTACATGGAGGACTGCCCTTCATGGGGACAGTCCCTCCTAGAGCCCGGCCCAGCCTGGCAGTAGGACAGGGCAGAGTGTTCAGGGAAAGAATGGCCCAATTCACAGTCACAGGTTCTAACTAGGCCTGGCAGCACTCCCTTTCTGGTGGTCCACATCCCGCCTTCCTGCATCTCACCTACCATGCTCTACTTTGCTGCACTCAGCTGCTGCCACCACAAAAAAATTACCTATGCTTATTACAGAAAATGTGGAAAATATAAGAAAGAAAAAAGAATAGGCTGGGTTCGATGGCTCAGCCTATAATCCCAACAGCTTTGGGAGACCAAGGTGAGTAGATTGCCTGAGCCCGCGGGCTCGAGACCAGCCTGGGCAACATGGTGAGACCTCATCTCTACGAAAAAAAAAAAAAAAGACAGAATAAAGAAGAAAATAAAAATTACCTTTAATTTTACCATTCAGAGATAACTATTATTAATATATTGATGTTTTTCCTTCTAATCATTATTTAGGAATGTGTGTATGTATGTGTGTGTGTGTTAGAAAATTGGAATTATACTGTGAAAACCTCTGTAGTTTGCTTTTTACTTTTTTAAATATTTCAAATGGCTGTATTATATTTCATCACACATCAGGGTATATTAGAATTTAACCCTTACCTGTGGATTTTGTTTGTTTTTTTGAGAAAGCAGGATTTATTAAGAGGACAGAAAAGCTCCCACGGTGGGAGAGGACCCGAAGAGGTTGCCCGGATTTTGTATTTTTCAATTGTTTTTAGTATTACTATTTTTAGGAGTGCTTGAATAATGAATGAAATATATAATTTGGGGTGGGAGGCAATTAAAAAACATTTTCGGGGTGCTTTTAAACAAAATTCGTATCAGTTTAAGAAAAAATTTTAAATATAGTATAAAGCAAAAAGCTGAGATTGGTACATTCTATTCCCCACCTGGTATCATTTCCTTAAATACTCTCATCAGGAGACTTGCCTTTGGGCTTGGGATTCAATGGGCCTTGGTGCTTGGCAAACCACCCCCAACCCCCACACATGCACTATTATTATCTGGGAAGCTTCTGCAAGTACCAAGGCTCTTCCTACTGAAATAGTGCAGCTGGGGAATAGTTCCTAAGAGGGGCCCATGGATGCACCCAAGGAATGGGCAGGGCAGCCCAGGAGGGCAAAGGGAGTCAGGGAGGGGGTGCAAGGGAGGGGGTGTGAGCTGGAGCCACTCGCCATCAGGACATGGGCAGAGGCAGCCAGCTGGCCTAAGGACCCCAGCTGCTCTGGGCACTGACAGTGACCAAGGGATCCTTGCAGGACATAAGGACCTGACTGGGGACACTGGGCCACGCTCTTCCATGCCTCTGTGCCTTCACACAGAGCTTCTTTCTTCTGGAATGTTTCTGCTGTCCTTTCACAGGTGTGCTGGGCGTTGTGATGCTGGCCAGGTTCCCTTCAGGAATGAAGGCCCTGTCCCTCCAGGCCTGACGATTGCAGCCCTGAGGGCTTTCCACTGCAGCTCCTTTTAGGGACTGTCAAAACCCCTCATCCACTGGCTAAGAGACAGAGGGATACAGGGGTGTGCCCAGCTCCCTCAGCTCAGCTGAGCATGCCCCCAAGGCTGTCCAGCTACAGAGCTCCCCATGGGGTGACCCAAGGCCTGGTGGGTCAGCATTCACAGTGTCCAGGGCAGCTTCCACTCCCTCCTTGCAGCCCTGCTTCTTCTCCTTCTCTTTAAGTGCGGACTTGACTTCAACTGACTGACATTTATTGAGGACCTGCTGTGTGCATTGAGGTAAGCAGGTCTCTTACTTCATAGATTAAGTTGAATGAACGAACAGGGCTTCAAACACAATACCAATGTAACATGGTAACTACTTTGAGACACCGCAGCATTTTATTTTGTGGAGTTGCCCTTTTAGAGTGTTTTATGCACTGAACTGTAGACGGAGGATGCCCCAGGACTAGCAAGCAAAGGTTAGATCAGGTGAAAATTTCGACAATTAAGCCCGTTTTAGGCCAGGCTTGGTGGCTCAGTCTGTAATCCCAGCACTTTGGGAGGCCGAGGCGAGTGGATTGCCTGAGCCCGCAGAGTCGAGACCAGCCTGGACAACTTGGCAAAACTTTGTCTCTACAATAAATAATTAGCCTGTGGTTCCAGCTACTTGGAAGGCTGAGGCAGAAGGATAGCCGAAGCCCAGCAGGTCGATGCTGGGGTGGCTGTGAGTGTGCCACTGCCCTCCAGTCTGGGCAATAGAGTGAGATTTCAACTAAAAAAAAAAAATGTTTATTTATTTATTTGTTTGTTTGTTTATTTATTTATATATTTTTTTGAGTTGGAGTCTCACTCTGTCACCCAGGCTGGAGGGCAGTGGCCGCTCCCGGCCACCGCAGCCTCGACCTGCTGGGTTCCAGCTATCCTTCCACCTCAGCCTTCCGAGTAGCTGGAATTACAGGCACGCGCTACCATGCCCGGCTGATTTTTTGATTTATTGTAGAGATGAGGTCTCGCCAAGTTGCCCAGGTGGGTCTCGAACCCGCGGACTCAGGCAATCCACTCACCTCAGCCTCCCAAAGGCGCGGGATTACAGGCTGAGTCACCGAGCCCGGCTAAAAATGTTTATTTTA